>JAQMYJ010000009.1:21829092-21841016 GCA_030014305.1 Clarias laeviceps
CCGGCAGGACTAACTATGACAGCATAACTAAAAGGGAGAGCCAGAAGGAAACACAGACATGATGGCTCCCTGAGATGTAAAGCAACCAATCACCTCACCGTCAACAAACCTGAGTGATCAATGAGAGCTTTACAGTATCGCCCAGAGCTTCACATTATCATAGAGACAAAGGCACAGCCTGGCCTTGAGATTGGATCTGTTATTTTGATGTACGGCCCAACCCCAGACTGGGATGTAACAGAGGGCTCAATTAATTATATAATTTAGTTCAAGTGATTGTTTTTCTACAAAAACTATTTACAATACCCCAGCAATTAGAACTCATAAACATTACTTAAAAAATGTGATTCTTCCAAAACTAGTCAAAGTTAAAGCAGTTTTATACAGTAGATTAAAAGTTGGGCTAAGTCAACCCTAGAGAAATGCTTCGGCATGGCATCTTTCCTCAAATTTGAATATTTCTTATCTGAATTGGCCCAGGCTAAGCAGTAAACCTTATGAGTTTTTAAAGGTTTAATAGCACCTTAGTTTAGAAGTTTTTATAGGAGGTTATATTTAGTTCTTAGTGTGAATATATTTGTTATATACGTGAGTATTGTGATAAAATGTTTTGTGCTTACAATGCCCTACAGCTGAGACGAGGTAAGAGAGGAGGTAGTTAGCAGAATGGCTACCACAACCAACGCTACATTTAATATTTAGCCACCGGAGAAGTTTGACTTTTCCAAGCCACAAGAGTGGATAAAAAGGATTCAAAGATTCGAGAGGTTCTGCCAAGTGAGCAACTTGACAGCAACTTCCAACAAGCATCAGGTAAACACTTATAAGAGACCAGTGTTATGATTTCGAGTGTATTTGTATTTTGTGCTTTTTCTGTCTCTGCTTGTCCCTGCTGGTGGTGGGTCCTGCGTACTGCAGTTGGTTCTTGCAATCTATCGATTGCTGTCCTGACTGGCCATTGTTGATCCCACCTTGTGCCTGATGATTGGGTAACCAGGAGACCCAGAAGCCTACTTAGGCCCTTCAGTCCACAGTGCTGTAGACCGTGTCTTTGGTTACTATTTATCTGATGACCAATTGTAAAATTATACTGTGTATGACCTTTGATTTTCTCCTTTTGATGATTGCTTGGCATTTGATGAACTTTCCTGTGTATGACCATTTGTTCTTCTTTGGTTTTGGTTGTTTGGTTGTAAATATGTTTTGTATATATTTGTATATAATTCTGTACTTAGTGGCTTAGTAGGGAGCCGACACCATTTTTTTGGAGCCACACCTTGTTTTCTCCCGATTTGTGGTTAGTAAGGGAGTAAGGGTAGCGTTTTGTATTTCTGTTTCTTTTTGTTTGGTGCAAGTTAGGTATTTCACTTCGGGAGTAAGTAGAGGAAATCTTGTTTATTATTTTGGCCTTGTCGGCTTCTGAAGCTCACAGCCACTTTTTCTTTGGTGATTGGCTTCTTCACTTTTGTAAATAAACAATAAGCAGACGCACTAACCCACTAACCACACCCCCCCTCCACACACATGCTTTTTTTTTTCTTTTTATTCCTGTTACGGCCCGACATAGACTAGGGCATAACATTGGATTGTAGTAGGATTGGCTAATACAAGTTTATTTAAACATATGCAAATGAAAAAAGGCTTGGACCTTGAAAAAGCTATCAATATGGCTGGACAATCTGAGGAGATTAAAAGGCAGCAAAGCACATTGATGAGTGACGCTACTAGGGTAAAGGTGGATGTTAGCTCTGTGGACGTTGTATCCAAAGGCAGACAACCAAAAGAAAAGTCCAAATTCATCAAATCCAAAAGTTATGGGACGAAGTTGCATAATTATCATAGAAAGCATTTAAAAAGCTCCCAGTGCAGTAAATGTGGTGGTACGCTTCATCCTAAGTATGAGTGTCCAGCTAAAGATGCGAAGTGTCATTCCTATGGAAAAAAAGGACATTACCAGTGCGCATGTTTTACAGGCATTTAACACGGAGGAGGAAGAGAACAGTTTCTTTCTTGGCTCTGTGACATCAAATGTTCATTCATGGACAGAGAATATAAGCATAATGGCGAAAAAATATCACATTTAAACTGGACACTGGGATGTGTGGATGTCACGGTTATTGCGCAGACTTGTTTTTAACAGCCTTTATGTGGTACACAGCAACCTGTTCTTCAGAATCCAGAGAAACCTTTGTTTGGCCCAGGATGCATTCCTGTGGACTTGGCAGGGTTTACTAGAAAAAAACTGACTTCAGGAACCAAGCAGAGAATGGAAAAGATGTATGTAGTTAGAAATTTAAGCACATCACTGCTTGGGTTGCCAGCAATTGTAGCCCTTGGGTTGCTCAACCGCTGTAAATTTCGCTTCTCTTAAGGGACACTTCCCCAAGCTATGTAGTGGCCTAGGAGAGGTGCAACAGCCGTACACAATTAAGCTCAAACCAGCTGCTGTGCCCTTCTCTCTTAAAACTTCCAGAAGGATTCCATTACCATTACTGGGAAAAGTCAAAGAGGAGCTCCAGCACATGAAGAAGCTAGGTGTTATTAGGTGTGTGGAGGAGCCGACTGACTGGAGAGCTCGCATGGTGGTAGTGCCCATAAAAGATGGTAAAGTATGTTTATGTGTGGACTTGACTTGCCTAAACGTGTGTTGTTAGAAATATATTCTGCCATCAGTAGAACAGAGCCTTGGGATGCTTGCAGGAGTGACAATGTTCAGCAAACTGTATGCTAATATGGGGTTCTGGCAGATTTCACCTACTGAAGAGTCAGCCTGTGCTTGAATCGCCTTCCATTTGGCATTGCCTCAGCTTCAGAACATTTTCAGTGCAGGATGACTGAAGTTACAGAGGGCTTGAATGGGTTGTTATGCCTAATCGACGATATATTGAGAACATGACACTTGACTGCATGCTGTGTTGCAGAGATTGGAAAAAGCAGGTATTACTCTGAATGTAGACAAGTGCGAACTTTCCAGGAGCAGGGTGGTTTTCCTGGGTCACATCATCTCAGCTGAGGGCATCTGCCCTGAACTGGAAAACCCTGAAGCTGTGATGAACATGGACATGCAATTTTAAAGATTCAACTAATAGTACCTTGAATAGGGAAACCAGTTTTCTGCAGGCTTGACGCTTGCTTGATGAGGATGAAAGGTTACTTCCAAAAGGCCCTGGAAAAACTGCTGTTTTACCCCAAGGTGCTCAGATGCAATCGGCAGCACCTAATACCTCTACACATTTCACCACAGCAAGAGACATCAGAGTCAGCTCCTGAGCAGGCTCCTATGCCAACTTCTATGGTACTGATAGTGTAGGCAGAATAATCCTCTAAGGTCTGGTGAGACAAAGGTAGTCTACCCTTTGTTCTCTAGAAAGTGGCGATATAGTATTTGTGAAAAATATCTGTAATGTTCCAGTGATTGCTGTTGCACATGGATGCTTTGTGGAGGGAGACCGGAAATGCAAGGTAGATAGAGAACTGAAGGATAATGAGGCATGAGAGATTTGTACGGGCTACGATAGACTGTTAAAGTAAATAAAAGTTTGTGTGAGTTATCAAAGAGCGTCAACCTTCTGTTTACTTGTTAGAGGAACACCACAGCTGAGACACATGATAAAAGCAGGGTCTTTTTTGAGGAGCCCTAGTAAGCAACTTGCATAGTGAGAGTATAGGGCTGTCCGCCTTCAACATCCTCCTGTTTCTTTTGTTTTTTTGGCAAATCCTGACTGTCTAACAGGTAGATTTAAACAGTACATTGAAAGTACGCAGTTCCTAATAATGCATACAGTCAGGCAACATCATGCAACCATAATTCAGACTTTTTCATAAAGCAGAACGCAAACTGGAAATGCAAGGACGAGGAAACAAGAAAGATGACTATACTGAAAAAAGGCATGGGTTGAGACAAACACCAAAACAAAACAATGTTACCCATGACTACTTAAACAAAACATGACAGGAATTAAGAGTAAGCATATAGAGATGTATACATATACTATGACACCATGTTACATGGCTTAGTTGTTTAAAGTGTGTGTCTAGTTAACAGTGGATACTGGGTTCAAATCCAAGCATCACCTTTGAAGGGGAAGTGGTGGTGGCTCAGTGTGTTAAGGCTCTGAGTTAGTGATTGGAAGGTCGGTGGTTTGAGCCCCAGCTTTAGCAAGGCCCTCAATCCTGTCTGCTCCAGGGGTACTGTATCCTGGCTGACCCCAGCCCACTAACAAGAAGCTGGGATATGCAAAAAATAAAGAATTTTACTATGCTTTAATGTATATGTGGTAAATAAAGGATGAACTTTGGCAGTGTGCATTGAAAAGAGGAATTTGTGACAGTAATTATGAAACAGGTTTGGGCCCCTGAGCTTACGTGACTTGAAATCATCATATCAACAATATATGGATATGACAGTCATTTACATTACATTTGCAGAATTTTGCAGACACCCTTCCAGAATGACATTTTATCTTGGAACTAACAGTGATGGTTTGAACCTGGGACCTTCTGATCAGTAGTCAAATTACTTAACCACTGAGTAACCCCTGCCTCAGTGTAGTCAAGTGTCCACATAGTTTTGGTCATATAGTGTATGAAATAAACGCTTTCCATGCTAACCATCATATGACTTGGAATAATGAAACAAAGATTTTCAAAAAAAGACATTGGGAATCTGTTACCAGTCTGGCAAGTATACAAATATCTTCAATGCAAAGGCATGTGGATTTTCAAGTGTCAGGAACAAATAAGTGAAGTTTAAAGCTGAGAACATCTTGGCTACGAGCTTATATTCAGTGAGATGCACCTCTGCTGGCTGGAAATAAGGTAAGCTGTAAAACTAGCATTTCATAATATACCTACTATTGTGATTTTAGTGGAACAATTTGTGTATTAGCAGTTGTCATAAATGACAAACAATATAAACATCTAATTTATAAAATTGATAATAAAAAAAACATGACAGTTAAATCTTGTAAGCATAAGTAATAATAATATATAATTTAACAAATCTTATATCTGTGTATCTCAAATCTGTGCCTTAGATTATTTGAATGATGTACTGTGATATTAATTATAGGCAAAATGCTGAAGGTGTGCAGGCACCTATTGTGTTGATCTTATAGTTTTGGAAAATGACATACCTCAGAACTATGTGGTTAAAGACTGAATTTTCACTGTAAATAGTAACAGACTTGGGTTGCATATCTGAGTGCATGTTTAATAATAATAATAATAATAATAATAATAAAGTTTAATTTTAAAAGATTAATTTTAGTAAATTTAGAACCTAAGATATAGCGTGTGTGTTTATACAGTGATAAAAAGGAAAAAGATACATGTACACTAATTGAAACAGTAGCTCTCTGTATGACAGATATTTCTTTTACCATCAGTATGACTGTACTGACTAGTAATAAGCTGTTAAAGAAACGTGCTTTGTGTGTGATTATAATGTCCGTATACTATCTGTTGTGCGTTTGTGGATGAGTAGAGAGTGAGGTGGGTGTCCCTGAGGATATACTGAGGATATGCTTTTTTCCCGCAGCGTTGTGTGTGTATAAAGTGTTCGTGAAGGGGAGATCAGATTTAACGATAGGTAGGCTTGGATGAGGGGCCCAGCATTCTTCAGCAACCTGTTGACATACAGCTGTTTTCCTCTCTATAGAAATGGATGTTTTTGACCAGTTCCCTGTAACCGGACTCATTCACATGCTTGATAAGGCCCTGGATGGTTGTATAATCCGCTTATTTAATGATGAGTGTTGTCCTGTGTGGTGACACAGTCATAGTGCCGGTGTTCAGGGTGCCGAGTTTCGGGCTCAGGCATCAGCCCTGTGGTGTTCCTGTGCTCACAATCGTAAGCTCGGACCTTGTCTCCCAATCTCATGTTCTCTCTTTGCTCATGAGAAAGTTCAGAATCCAATTACAGTGGTAAATTGACATACAAAACTGACCAACCCCCCCCCCCCCCCCGACCCCATCACCGCCCACCATAAGAAGCGAGTTTTCTTTTTTTTTTTTGCCAAGATTTAGTGAAGATAAAGCAGCATGGGTGCCAAGAATGTTATCAAGGAGATCAGCAAAAAGAAAAGGGTACCACTTTCAGTTTCATTTTTAAAGCAGTCGGTGTCATAATTCATACATTAAGGTTAAGTGTACTTCAATTACATGTATTTTCGAAATGTTTTGATTGTTTTTATATGCAAAAATATAATTATAGTTTTGTAAATTGGTGATATCTATAATATTTTTGGTGGGAAAAATTAATTATATGCATTAGATTATTTCCTATGGGAAAATGTGTTTCGCAAAAGGAAACTTATAAACTGAACTTTGCCTTAAGAACTAGGAATGGATTATATGTAAATGCCGAGGTACCACAAGTGGGAGATGGGACCCCCAGGTCTGTAAGCTTCACAAACATCTGATTAATATTGAAATGACCACCTGCCAAACTCACTTAAAAACAAATGCACAAAACAGGAATTATATATCGGCAGTGCTTTAATATTGCACAACCCTGGCAAATATATTCAAAATCTAAATATATCCTTTAAAATCAAGTTAGAATCTAGCTGCTATAATAGAAACAAATAGAATAGAAATCTAAGCAGCGCTACACAATGCCTGGGATGTAATGGAAGAAAGAGTACTTGACAGATCATATCAGGTTATGACTTATTTGACCATAACAGGTTTTTTCACATAGCTTTTAAAGTATTTGTTTTGGAATAATGGTTCTTTGTTTGTCAGATTGCCTGGAGGCTTCAAATGTCAATTCATGGTAAAAATTTGAATCCTCCCATTGGATGCATTTGGATTGAATTTTTTAAAGACATTTATTAAATTAATTACGGCCATTACTTTATTTTTCCCCATTGCTTACCTCTTTTGTCTTAGATCATGTGTATGAAGACTGATATGATTCAGAACCATGTTTATACATAAACACTGCTCTTGCCAAAAAAAAAAAAAAAGAAAAAAAAATTACATAACTAAGATAACAATACAAGTGTACAAAAGTAAGATAACAAGTAAGATAACAAGAAAACTCACATTTATTCATGTTTAAACCATGTTTATATTCAAGACAAAGTCATCCATAGTTTCATGATCTAGAATAAAATTATAAAATGCATTATAAAACAAGGGTCATTCAAGTCAAACCAGGACTTTTGATTGTGCAGAGTAGAGGTACCTTTATTTCTCTTATCCCAGTATTTCAGTAGTGCTTGGATACCACCAACATGGAAAGTCATCACATTATCCCAGAGGCATAATCAGACTGGCTGCTTCACTTCTGTAACATTGGCCTCCCAGGAACTCATTTAATAGCACAAACATGTTGAAATGGCTTGAAGCGAGGTCAAGACTGTACTGGGAATGTGGCAATAACTCCCAACCGAGTTCCTGAAATTGGTGTTGGTGAATAATTGTGTTTACAGTTCCCACAGACAGATGTGTTAATCTGTTATTTTTTTAGGAACAGGTGTTTCAATTACTGAATGTTCTCAGGACTGACTGAAGTGGGCTCTGAGCCTTCATTCACAAAAAAAAAAATTATAATAAGTCCTGGTTTGACTTGAACGCCCCTCATATAATAATAAAATTAGCACCTAAAAGTGCTAATATCTTATCAACTGCTTAATCTAAAATCATAATTTCTTTGCAAATTAATTCTTTGGAAGCCGATTTGAAGTCATGTATATGTATTCTGCTATATAATTTGGCAACCATTGACAGTAAAAAAAAAAAAAGCCAAAAATTATGTAAAGCTATATTACTGTATAGTGCTACATTGTATTAACACAGATTAAACACAATAGTTTAATCTAATCCCCTGGCACTATGTAGTAACCCCTCAGTAGCTGTTAGCTGTATTAATAAATTTAATTTGTGGCTCCGGGCAAGCTGCTTTCAACTACTCATTTAAACACGAGTCTATATATGTAATATTTTAATATATATTTAATATTTTAAATATGTAAATTACCCAATACCCCAGTAGATGTCTTGCCATGATAATAATGACATGTAATCATTTTCTGCATTGATGCCAAATTTATACATAAATGAAATGCTTTCATTTTTTGTTCTTGAATTCTTGAACGACTAATTGAATAACCATCTCTGAAATGTTCAAATGTAACAGGGCAAAGCAGCCACCTTTAAAAACTAAATGTGTGGAGATTTTATATTTGCATTTCTGATTGAACTGCCATGCAAAAACAATTTTAATAATAATAATAATAATAATAATAATAAGACTTATAACATTTATTATACTGTAAGTAATTGAATTCTTGAATCTGTTTCATTTTCTTAAATGGCAGTTCTGACAGTATTTCTAAACAAGGTAATTTTTTGCCACAAGAGGGAGTACTGTACTCCTGGATATAGCATGGTTGTTAAACATCCCAGTGATGTCACCATCCATTATCACCACACATGGAATGGCTTTTGTCCAATTAGAATGCTCAGTCTGAACTAACTGTTGTATAAATCAAATATAACATTTGCATATATCGATTATTGACAAATGCTAACTAACATGAACAGTTAATTGTGTCTTGTGGTGGCAGACGCGGGACACCTAGACTGGTCTCGGATAATCATCTACTCTTCAGCGATCGCACACGAACGGTCGAACGCCAGTATGTGATTATGTTGGGAGAAAGACTGAACTTGTGTTTTTTCCTCACCCCACAGATTCCGAAAGCCGCGGGCACCGTCCGGGGAAACTCAAACACGTCAGGAACAACACTCAGACGCCACCACAACCCCCCCCCCCCACGAGTGCTCTGTGTGCACTTGGCACCTATCCCCTGCTGGGGACATCCTCTGCAGTAACCCCAGACTGACGGCTCGTCTGGAATTTACAAGGAGACATTCCTATGTTTGTTTGTTTTTCTCACGGCACCCAGTTTTACTTTTGCTTTTGGTTGAGCTGAAACAAAGAAAAGATAAATAAACGCCTCACTGAGTGTGACTGCACTTTCTGTCTCCTGGTTTTTCCTTGGCCCAGGTCACTGTCCTACTACAGTCTATCATAACAATTTATAGTTACTGTATGGATGTCATTCTGTATAGTCACAAGGAAAAAATAAAAAGTATTAGCCAAAATCTAAATCTAATTATCCAAAATTGGAAAGTTAACCGGATCAGACTTATTATTAATTTCTTAATACTCTACTTTTTAAAAAAAATAGATATTAATCTACTATACTATTTTACTGCTTTTGGTGTATTTGAATATAACTAATAACTCTGTATTTTATACACAGAGATACTAGCTGAAGTCCAGGATCTTCAGAATGAGCATCATGGCTAATAAAGGTAAATTATAATTTAACTTACCTCAATAATAAACAAATAATTATTGCACTCCATATGTCTTTTGATCTAAAGACTCTTATCATGAATGCCAGTGTTAAACAGTGTTAAATATCGTCAGGCAGATGCAAGTGCAAATTTATATATTACATAATATATGTTAAAAGAAAAAAAAATGGAAGCAAGGGCAAGCATAGCTGATACAATACATACTCACTAAGCAAGACCAAGGGGACTGATTAAAAATTAAGCCTGTAAACATAGCCAACACAGGAAATGTGTCCATACTTGGCACATATAATTTGTGGGGCTTCTGGGAACTGCTGAAGCTTTAGGCATTGATTTGAATTAAATTTATTCTTTTCAGTTTGTGTGTGTGTGTGTGTGTGTGATAATGATGAGTATCCAGAGACCAGCATGTGTCAGCTGCTAAATATACAGTAGATAGAAATTCAGATAATGCTGATGTTCTGCTGCTTTGTCTCTTTGATCAGGTATTTTGCCAAGCAAGTTTAACACATTCTTCATAATCTTCTTGTGCTGATAATCCGTATTGTTGGACAGTGGTGGCCCAGTGTGTTAAGTCTCTAAGAGTAACTAATTAGAAGGTTGGCGGTTTGAGCCACAGCTCTGCCAGGTTGCCGTTGTTGGGACCCTTAACAGTATCTACTTCAGGATATAATGGCTGACCCTGAGCTCTGACCTCAGCCTACTAAAAAAAAAAAAAAAAAAACACAGAACTAAAAACTGCCTTTGTACTGCCTGTGATTTCTGGGATGATCCACAGGCACTTAGGTCAGGTTGAGGAGAGGTCCTGATTGTGTCGTTTGCCCTATCTCTGCTGAATGTGGACAGTGTATTAACACATTTTCATTACTTTTATCTATTTGACAATTAGTTTCGGCATATGTTTTAGTGGTAACATACAGTTGCAAGAAAAAGTATGTGAACCCCCTGGAATTAACAGTTTGTTTTTTGCATTAATTTCCCATAACATGTAGTCTGATCTTCGTCACAATAATCGGCAAACACAATGTGCTTGATCTGATAGCATACACAATAAACAATTATAATTGATATAATATAATTGTGTATTTATTGGACAAACCCATTATACATTTGCATTTTTCTGGAGAAAAAATAAAGTAAACCTTTGGAGTGAATAGCTTGTTGAAACTCCTTTAGCTGCAATGACTTCAAGCAAGCACTTCTGGGATTTCTGGATCAGACCTGCACAACATTCAGGAGGATTTTTTGACATTTTTTTGTCATTTTGGAGCTGCCTGCCAAAATCAGTTCTCATGCTTTATTCTTGTACTATATGAAGGAAAAGAGCCACAGTGTTTATCCTGAACTGGTCTTTCTTCTGCCTTCCCTGACAAAGATGAATTGAGAGCATTCCACTTCTTTTTACCTTATTTCTGAAAAACGTTTTAGCACTGTGTCCTTGCACCTCCAGGGTCGAGGCTCTGATTCCCCTCTCCGGTCTGTGTGTGGGGAGTTTGCATGTCCTTCATGCATGTCCTTCATGTTTCCAACATGCAAATTAAGTTAGCTGGCATTCTAAAATTACCTTTAGTAATTATCTGGTATTCCAGAATTACCTTGTGATAGATTGGCACCCTGTTCCATGCCGGAATTCTCCCAGGATAGGCTCCAGTCCCCATGACCCTGTACAGGATAAGCGGTAAAGAAGATGACTAAATGTTGTTAAATACAACATCCACTGTCTTAAAATACTATTTTCTGTTGCGGTTCGATGGATTCAGACGAGAAACAATTGCAGAAGTTAAGACTCTTTAATAACAACATAAACAAAATAAACCAAATTACTGCATTAAGTCTTAACACAGATACAGTCTATAAAAAACCAACCTTATTTACAAACTTTTTTGATTTACAACAGAAGTAAACAAATGTGAGATGCAGGAACCGGGTAATTGTCAAACAACATGCACTCTGGGAATTTCAGTCCCTCCTGAAATTTATAGCGCCCTCTAGGGGTTAATCCTGACATTTGGTAAGCGTTTTTTTTTCTGCTTTTTTTTTTTTTAATAGGTAAAAGATCAGAATGTTTCCTGAGATTTGTGGCCCTCCTGCTCATTCATATGCAAGTGGTGAACTCACAAGGACTTCCTGAAATTTCAGACGTGTTTGTTGAGGTAACATTTTTAAATTCATGAAATATGAATTAAGAAGAATATCAGGCACTATCAAGTTTCAACATTTTCTAATTTTAACTAAATGTTAACTAGACAAGTGTGTCTTAATTACCTGTAGATCTGGAAAGGTACTTCATTAAGAGTCTGTACAAACAAATATTAAGAGACTGTACAAACAAATATCTACCGTCTGGAAGTAATCTGGATTCTATGTGTAAAATGAGAAAACTATTTTGAGAATAAAGAATAAATTCAGGAATGACCAGGACTTACAACTAAATACTAATAATAATGATTATGGTAAATCAAAATATGATCCACATACAGTAGAACAGTAAAACAAGAAGAAGAAGAAGATGTAAATGTTCAAACTTAGTACTTAAACAAAACATGTTGAAAGATCATATATGATATTGTAGTTTGCATGTTTGGTAT
>JAQMYJ010000009.1:21946072-21956880 GCA_030014305.1 Clarias laeviceps
TTGCCACCGTCGCCGTCACCCTTGGCTTGCTCATCAGAGACATTTCATTCATCATTCATTCATCTCATTATTATCTATGAATGAAAAAAACATTTTTCTCACACATACACACTTCCAAATATTTTCTTTTCTAAAAAAATTTTACTTTTTGTGAAGCTGCTTTGAGACAATGACCATTGTTAAAAGCGCTATATAAATAAAATTGAAAAAAAAAATTGAAATTGAATTCAAGACAGCTGCACTTGTATACATGCAGGATTCATGTTGTGGACTATGAAAACAGAAAAACATAGAAATAAGGATGGTGAAGTCAGAAAAAAAACAATGTTTGGAGCATTTGATAGGGAAAAACAACAAAAAGGACAGAACAATAGTGGATGTAAATTTGGAGCAGGAGCAGCAGGCAGCACACACTGACACTGAGTGCCTAGTGTAGAGACAAGGCTTAAAATGTTTTGTGTGCGTTCACTCTTATGGAGGCACAAAACTCTACCTACCATGTCATGAGTGATGGCTTTCAGAACTTCTCTACTATACAAGCAGACCATTGTAACTATATAATGCTGCATGATGAGTTAATAAAGGACAAGCTTTTCGTGGGCATTAGGGATACGCAGCTGTCAGAATGCATGCACATAGGCAGAGACTTAACCCTAGACATGGCCATAGCAATACCATGGAAAAGTGAGGATCTACTCTGACACCAGGACACAGACAAGAGAAGCTAAATCTGTTGACAGAATATCCAAAGGCAACTCCTGTGTAAGAAAAACGCCACTGTGGGGGTATAAATGGGCAAAAGAAGCAGTAGTTACCCCTCCTGTGCTAACCATGCATGACTCAGACACTGCAGAGTAAAAAGAGTTGCACAGAAAAAAATGCACAGAGCATGCCCGCAGGCAGTATGGTGACCAGGCCTGAGTCAGCAGCTGAACATGGTCCTGCCAAACATGTGGTAACTAGAAAAGAGCCTTATGCCAACATGATTCCCAGTGGGACCATGGCAGAAGCTAGGGGTGAACCTGGTTATGCTAAAGAACAAGACTTACCTGTCGGGGGTGGACTGTGGGTTCAATTGACTCCCTCAAGTTTGGTGGGTTTAAAAGTTCAATTTTTGATCAAAATTTTATTAGATTTGATTTTGGTTTTAGAATTTTTCATCTAGTAATCTAGTTGTCTCCAATTCCCACCCATCTTTTAAGGTCCTTCCCGACTAATGACAGCTACCAACTAGAGCAGGGGTGGGCTAACTTGTTTTCTCAGAGGCCTTGGAAGCCATCGACTGCATCTTTTCAAACTGCAGCTTACATACCCTTATGGGAGTGGTCTAACACACTTAAAGAAAAAGCACTATCCACTCCCTTCCACTTGTGTGAGCTCACCAATGCCCATGATTGGCTATTGTCACCTGTGTAAACTGTCACCAATGAGTAAACCATCCCTCCCCCAGAGAGAACCAATCTGCCCTCTGGAATCCTGGGTACAGATGGCTGCAGCCTCATCCAGGAATCAAATACATGATCTTCAGAATACAATGCAATCATGTTGTCAACCATGAATACATTTTTGCACAGCATGGCAGTCTTTTACACATCGTCATGTCACTTCTCCCTTTGCACATGACAGCTACAAGATCAGCATTAATTTACTGAGACAATAAACAAACTGAAGACTCTGAAATGAAATTGTTTTAGCTGTGGTGGTCCTGCTGGTCCACTGCTGTGTGAACTATCCACTGCACCTACACACACCTGCTCCTGTACTGCTGGTGTAGAAGTGAGGTGTACTACTATCTATTTTTTTTTTGTCTGAGTCATTAGTGACATTCAACAAGGGTGTGTTTAAAGCCAGCACTGAAACACACGACTCTTACCTCCAACTGAGCCCAGAAACTTTCCCTGTCGATTGCATTCATTTCCTCTAAAGCACTGGTTTTCCTGTACCTCGAATCCTGCACACACACACACACACACACACACACACACACACACACACACAGAGACAGATTTAGATAGATAGATAGATAGATAGACTCTTTATTGATCCTAAATGAAATTCCACAGTATATGTAACATTTAATTTCACTCTCCATCACACACTGAACACTGGGTGTGTTTACTCACACTGGCTTCCTGAACAGATCTGGAGCTTCTTATTCCCTTCCACTCAGTAGCCTGAAGTTCTCGCTCCACCTGAATGAATCCATTTCAGATGTTCAGATGTTAAGCACTCGCTCATTAACATCAGATACAGAGCATTTTAGCGATTTTCTGAGATTTGTTTCTTTACCGGTTCCTGCGATTGCTGATGTTGCTGCTGGATTTCCTGTCTCTTCTCGAACATTCTGTAAAAGATGAGACGAATGAATCCTTCACTATGCAAGTTTTGCCACGGCAAGCACTACTCACATTTTCTTCAGAAAGCAAGCACTACTTCACATTTTCTTCACATTTTCTACACATTCTCTAGTTCAAATTCATATTTATTTTATGTTAATTACAATTTTAGAAGACTTTTCACCCAAAAAACACACCAGGAATATTGAATTTTTACTCTCACATACAGTATATCACTTTTGTGTTACAGCGTACCTGATGTGATTGAATGATTAGTATGATGATCTGATTAGTGTGGTTAGTTCTGCTTAGCTCATTTACTCCTTATTTAATTTTTGTCATTTGCTTTTGTTTGGTTCAATGTGACTAAGTAACAATAAAACACAGGTTTCATTGGTCAGAGATTGGTCACCTCTGCTGATCGATCTGTTTGGCTCTCTCTTTCTGCTGTCGCTCTCTCTCTGCCGTCTCTCTCTCCTCCTGTTCTTCTCTCTCTCTCTCCAATTTCTGTTGTTCCTGCTCTGCTTTCTTTCGCTCCTCCTCATGGCGAGTTTGTTCTTCTTTCTAATAAAGAGATGCAAAGAAACAGGATTAAAACACAGTCATAACCTTTTCTGTACTCATTCCATGTGTAACTTCTCTTCTACATTTAAGGTACAGGAAGTCCCTGACTTACGAACATTTGAGTTACGAATTTCCAGAGATATGAACGAACCACGGATCTACAAACATTTAAAGATGCGAAAAAATTGTAGAAGTCACTCACGTGTGTTGTACAAAAATAAACACTGCAGTGCACTAGATACCAATATTTACAATTACATACGAAGTTTTCACGGTGTAAGTGAATGTATAAAATGTCAAAATTCTGGCATGTTGTATGTGAGTGCGTGTGTGTGCGGGGGTGGGGGGGGATGGGTTGGTCGGCGGCCTCACCGGTTTCAATGAATCAGTCTGGGTGCATGATGATAGAAAGTGTCTGTCCTATAAAGCTGTCCTGATGGTCAAAAATCTTAATTTGCAAAATGAAATAGAGTTTAAGTCCAAAACAGAGACCATGTAATGTTGTCCTCCCCCGTAGTCTTCCTGGGCTCCCTTTAAATGAGGTCAGCTGACCGCACTACATCACCAGGATTCCCCTTGCGATTTAAAGGTACAGTCTTGTGACAATATAATGCGGAAGCAAAACACCAAACCTGTGTGTTTTGTTATGCCTTACATTGTATATTTGTGTCAAAGGTATAGAAGACTCACTTTGTCGGACATACGAGTGAATCTGACTTACAAACGTTCTCCCGGAACGGAACTCATTCGTAAGTCGGGGACTTGCTGTATACGTTAGTGTTTGATTACCACTATAAGTGCTTTAGTGCCGTATTATATAGGCATTGTCTGATTTATATATCAGCGTCAACCCGTCATTAAAGACATAATATTTAAACAAACTGGTTGTGCTGTTGTGCTGAATATCAGCACGGCTGTGACGTGGTCGTAGGCATGAGGGTGCCCCCTGAGCACTGAAGATATCACAGTCGTGCTGATATTCATCACAACAGCACAAACTCGAGTGTGATATTGCCTTTACCCATCAGTAACTGTTGTGTAATAACCATTATACTTGTATTAGATGAATGTTATTGGTACATTAGACTTCTCTCTCACCTCCAGCTGAGCCCAGAAGTTTTCTCTGTCAGTTCCTTTCATTTCTGCTAATGCGTTGGTTTTTTGATATGCTGAACCCTTTAGTCATACACACACATACACATACACACATACATACATACATTCACGTACACGTACAAGTATCAATCCTGCCAGACAGGTGTGTTTATTAGCTACAGTAAAATCTGGGATTGTGTGGAAGTGCTGGTGTGTGAAAGATTGATAGTCAGCGTCTCACCACACGGCCTGATGTTGCACTGTCGTGAAATTGTTTTGATTCTGTGTGCACACTGTAGTTCACTCCTACACCCTGGAAGACTTTATTCATGATAAAATCAGGCTCAAAGTCATCCTCTGAATATGCATTAATTGTCACATGAGCTCCCTGAAACCACACAAAAACACTTTTGTGGCAATGTCACACACAATAACAATACATTTATAAAGTGTTTCACTCCCAAGCTCCACCCATAATTACTCCACACTCCCATTATACAGGTGTGTTTAACCTGGTGAAGCATTGCAATATGCTTCTACTGTAACTACAATCCATTGTCCATGGGGCAGGTTAAGCTGGTTAAGGCTCTGAGTTACTGATCAGAAGGTTGGTGGTTCAAGCCCCAGCTCCACCATGCTGCCATACTGTGCCCATGAGCAAGGCCCTTAACCCTCTCTTTGACTCTCTCAATTTATTTGTATAGCGCTTTTAACAATTGTCATTGTCACAAAGCAGCTTTACACAATCTAAAGAAATTATGGAAGTTTGTATGGAACGTGAATGTCTATGAATCAGAATGATCAGATCATCCCTGATGAACAAGCCGAGGGTGACGGTGCTGTGGGAAAAACTCCCTGAGATGGAAATAGAAAGAAACCTTAAGAGGAACCGGACTCAACAGGGAACCCATCCTCATTTGGGTGATAACGAATAGCACTGTTATGCGTTATTCGATAACTCTCTCCCCCAGCTGGGATATGAAGAGAAAGATTTTCAGTGAGCAATGATGTTCAGTATATGTGACAAATAACAGCTTAACTATAACTATACAACTCCAGTTCCTTTTGTGCCTTCTAGTTAAGATTAATCTTGTGCTTCATGACCTTCTCATCACCTTCTCACAATCATCTAAAGTATGTCAGAAGCAGGAGAGGAATTTCCTGCAAATGGCAGATGATGATTTTTTTTTTTTTATCAGGAAACAAAGGTCACCAAACTGGTTGCAATAGGAGAGAGATTGCTAGAAATTACATTTTAAAATGCACTAGGTGGTGTAAGTACAGTATTCACATATACTTTAAGGAAGTTAGGAAGCTTGTTAGGAAGTAGAGGGCAGAGCACGGGGTCAGCCATGAGGAGAGGGGGTTAGGCGCTCTGCTTAAGAATGGAACAGTGACAGCTTTATAGTTCTGGGACTTGAACTATAAGTCACACAGTGCCTTAATCATTTGACCCACCACTCTCCCCAGACATCTACAGCAGATATATGGTGGGTTCATTGGCATAGACAGCAAACTACATTCAGCCGGGTTTTTTGATGATGGTGTAGTGGGTCACTTTACATTCTTTTACAGTTTATAGTTCTAGCTTGACCTACCAGATGAGGCCCTGACCTCAATCCAATAGAACATTTGTGCACAGAACAGAAATATTTTTGTGAGTGAGGGGGCCTATGAACCCGACCCAGTTACACAAGTTCTGTCAGGAAGAATAGGCTAAAATTCCAGCAACATATTTTCAGAAGCTTGTGACTTTAATAAACGTATGGAAATGTCTGAGCTGCTGGGAACGTTATAAAAGAAAGCTGAAATAAATTTTTCTCTCTGCTTTCTTATAATAATAATTAATGCTCCTAATCTAATCAATTAAATTAAATGTCAAGCATTGTGAAAAAACTGGAGTTAACTGTGTTTGACTGAGGTGTATGTAAATTATGTTTTAACAGAATTTAATAATATTAAGCAAAGGAGCAAAACAGACTGCAAACGGTGCTCATCTTCCTACTGTATGAATAATCTTATAAAAGATATTATGCATAAAACTTAATGTACGAAGAGTTCACTAGGTGAGAAAAATGTCTGTAGGTGACACTATGAGATTGAAACTGACAGGTGCTGCCGAGCGAGTTGACCCTGATCGACTGCTATCAGTCAATGAAAGTGAGGTTTAATCTGCAGATATACAGAGACATTTTTGTGAAGTAAAACATTTATATACATTACACGTCAAAAGTTTGAAAAATTATCAACACAATTCAATATCTTATTCTTTATTTTATTGTTTTCTACATTGTATATTGATACTGAAGACTTTATGAAATTATGACAGAACAAACATGGAATTATGTATTCAACAAAAATGTCTTAAATAATCCAGAATATGTTATATATTTTTGATTCTTTAAAGTAGCCACCTTTCCTTTAAGGACAGCTTTTGAGATTGGGATTTTAATTTTCATGAAGTCGTCACCTAGAATGGTTTTCCAATGATTTTGAAAGAGTTCCTAAATGAATTGGATTTAGATCAGGTGATTGTGGAGCACTTCATCACTCTCCTTCTTGGACTAAAAACTCTTACATAACTTTGAGGTGTGTTTCATTATCATTTTAGAAAACAAATAATGTTCTCACTGTGCCAACCAGATGGGATGGCATGTCACTGCAAAATAACCCATGCTGGCTAAGTATGCTCTTAATTTGACTAAGTCAAGCAAGTGTTTGTTGTTCGTCTTAATTAATGTTTTTTGTTGTGCAAGTTAACCATGAAGGCCTGACTCACATACTCTCCTCTGAACAGTGGATGTTGAAATATGTTTGCTGCTTCAAGCATTTATGTGGGCTCTAATGTGAGGTGTTGTAAATCAGCAGTGTTTGAGGCTGGTCATTCTAAAAATCCTCCTCATCAGAGATAGCTCTTGGTCTTCCTTTCCTGGGACGGTTCTACACAGTTTCATCATAGCGTTTGAAGGTTTGGGTGCCTGTACTTGGGGATACATTTAAAGTTCTTGAGATTTTTCTAACTGACTGACCTTCATTTCTTAAAGTAATGTTGGACTGCCATTTCTTTTTACTTAACTGAATGTTTCTTGCCATAACATGGATTTGTAGTAGCACTAGGGCTATTGACTCTGTACCCATCCTTCCTCTGCACAAGACAACTAACGGTCTAAAGCACATTAAGAAAGCAAGAAATGTCACAGATCAACTCTTGACAAGGCACACCTGTGAACTGAAAACCATTCCAGATGACTACCTCGTAAATCTGATCAGACAATGCAATGAGTGGCCCAAGCTGTTTATTAAATAACTTCATTTGTGTTCTTTCATAGTTTGGATGTCTATAGTATTAAAGTACAATGTTGAAAATAATTAAAATAAAGAAAAACCACCAAAGGAGAAGGTGTGTCCAGACTTTTGACTAAAAACCAGAACACACCTCCACTTAGACCTTCAAAAAACACCTTTTTATTTCAAACTTTATCTTCTTTTAATTCTTGAACTAGGCTTTCTCTATTGACTGGAGGAACAGTTTAAACCTCTCTCGAAACAGAAGTTCATAAATCTATTTATTGCTTCAGTGAATGTAAAACTCACCCTTAAAAAACTGGCCATGGTGTGGAGGTGATTAGCGCACACACCTCTCCTCACCCCTGTTACTTCTTCACCAGTCTAAATGCACACACACACACACACACACACACATTTTATTCCTTCTATTCAACTGATATTTACATTGTTAATAACTGATATAACAGCATTTTACTAAAAGCTTTTTTTTCCTTGGTGTTAACTCACCCAGTTAATGAGAATAAATTTTGGCACTCTGCAGTTCGGATCGATCACTCTGCAGAAGGCGTACATCACTTTACCTGCGCTGAGCTCCTGCACCATCTCATACAACCCTCCATCTGAATACCGTGAGGAACATGATTAACTCCAAAATGCAGCAACCCATTAATCTCCCCAAAACACACACATGCACACACACACCTCCTTTTGCTTCAACTTGAATGTCATTGCTGTTTCCTTCATATGTAAATAAAACCCTGAAATACAGACACAGACAAAATGACAGAACAGAGAGAAAGCTTTTTCTATTTTAGTTTTTTAAACAGAAAGTTCAAACTGTTTTCTCACTGTGGGTTTCACTGTGTACTAGTGTGTGTTAGTTTGTGTTAGTGCGTTTTACTGTGTGATAGTATCTGATATTCTGTGTGTGTAAACCTGTGTACAAAGCTGTGTGTAAAGTGTAATAAGGTGTGTTTCTTACCAGTCAGTGCCAGTTTCTCCGTTCAACACTTCATGATAAGCCTCTGAGAGAGCTGCACCGTGTTTACTCAAATTCACTGCCATCGTCAATAAAATCTTAATCTAAAAATGGATTATCATAAAGCATGACCTGACAAAGACATAAAGACCATATCTATCACTGTCTCTCACTCTAATGAAAACACACACACACACACACTCTCTCTCTCTCTCTCTCACACACACACACTTGCCTCCTTCAACCAAACCTATTTAAAAGAATCACACCAAACCAGTTTGGGGACATTTAGAGGACAGGAACATCTCAAATCTCTCTCGCTCTCTCTCTCTCTCTTTCACACACACACACACACACACATAATTGTGTATCCACCCTACATTCCATCCAGATCACACCAAACTTTGTGTGTGTGTGTGTGTGCACGCATATGTGTGTATGTATGAGTGTTTGTGTGTGTTTAAGTGACGTGATGGAAAATGCAGTCGTAGCATGAAGGACATCAGGTGATTAATAGAGCAAATCTAGACAAGAGACCAAAATGAAAAGCTACCAAAATGTATACTTTTTTAATTTTGCAGTGAAACTGTTTACAGTCATTTCCCAGCATGCATCACTGACTGCAAACATTGCTGCCAGAAACTACAACACTCAACATGCATACTCACGGTCAAGTTTCCTCGGAGTTCTGATTGAACTCACCTGTTCCTCATTTCCTACAATTACAAAGACAACTCGAAAAGTATTATTTAGTACATTTCTGTTTAAATTTAACAAGCCTTTGAGTTGTGTTTTGGATGTTTGGCTTTTGACCATGTTTGTATAAGGATTTGAGATTTCCCCTGACCTTACTATTGTTGTGTGACCACCTGACCTCACCTGTTTTTGACCTTGCCTTTTGGATTTGTTTGCTTGGAGTTTGTCAATAAATCTCTGCTCTTATACACATTTGCATCCTTCTCCACCTTCCTCTCTAACAGAATACTTAGGTATTATCATGGATTCAACATGTTCCCATTGGCTTCAACCTGCTAGACTGCTGGAGGAAAAAAGGAGGTGGTTTACACCCATGTATCGGCACACCTGTGAACAACGTAACAGTCAAGTATCGTTATCCACTGCTACTGGTCCCTGCAGCATTGGAGAAATTGCGCCAAAATGTTTACTAAATTAGACCTAAGGAGTGCTTATAATCTTATTAGAATCTGAGAGGGTGGTGAATGGAAGGCTGCATTCAACATCACATCAGGCCACTATGAGTATTTTGTCATGCCTTATGGACTGTCCTGTGCATCCTCTGTCTTCTATGGTCTGACTGATGATTCTCTATAAGATAAGCTGGGCAAGTTTGTCATTGTTTATATTGATGACAATCTCATCTACTCCCCTTCTTTTGACACTTGTACTTCAGGTGCGGAAAGTACTCAGAAGGCCAATGGATAATCAGCTACATGTGAAACTCAAAAAGTGTGGATTTCACATGTGCCAAATCTCTTACCTGGGTACATCAGATGGGATTTTTATGGATCAGAGTAAGGTCTCTGCTGTTACAACCTGGCCCTCCCCCAAAAAAGTCAAAAACTTGCTAAGATTTCTAGGATTAGGCAATTTTTACTGTTGCTTCATATAAGGATTCACCTCCATTGCACACCCACTCACATCACTACTGAAAGGAGGAAAAAAGAGCCTCCCCTGGAATCCGCCAAAAGCATTCTTTCACCTAAAGAATGCATTTACCTCTGCTCCCATTCTGACCCCGACGAGCCATTTATCGTTGAGGTAGATGCATCAGAAGCAGGCGTGGGAGCAATCTTTTCACAACAGTTTGGTGATAAACCGAAACTCCACCCTGTCGCATACTATTCACGTGAGTTGTCCTCTGCTGAGATAAATTATGATTTAGGAAACTGAGAATTGTTAGCAATCAAGCTGTCCCTAGAAGAATGGAGACATTGGCTGGAGGGAGCTAAATATCTATTTAACATATTCACAGATCACAGAAGAACCTGAAATACCTCAAGTCTCCCAAAAGATTCATAACACATCAGGGCAGTTGGGCTTTATTCTTCTCCAGATTTCAGTTTAATTTCTCATATCATCCAGTAAAAAAAAAATGCTAAAGCAGATTCACTCTCCTGCCTCTATGATTCCTCCCAAGAACCTAGCCAAGAACCCGTCTTACCCCAGTCCTGCTTCATACAGATGGTATACAAGCGGTATTCTACTTTTACCGCCGTGCCTCACCGCAACAGCATTTGGGCTTGTGCGTTTGCTGGCTTTTACCACTGAGTGGCGATATATAACTATAGACTGAGGCCTCAGGCCTTCGTTTATTCTCTCAAGGATTAAATGAGCCGCAGCTTGTCTAGAGCCACACGTACAGAGGGAGCCGCGTCAAATCTCCGCTTTGCTCTTCAGTGTGTGTGTGTGTGTGTGTTACTAGGGGTGCATTCTTAAATTCAGTCTGTCAATCTTTATAAACGGCAAGTTGGGAAAATCATGTTTGAGAAAACGACAACAACAATTAAACACTTGATTATTTGCGT
>JAQMYJ010000009.1:22019461-22037532 GCA_030014305.1 Clarias laeviceps
TATACAGTACATTT
This sequence comes from Clarias laeviceps, assembly GCA_030014305.1. Lineage (NCBI taxonomy): Eukaryota > Metazoa > Chordata > Actinopteri > Siluriformes > Clariidae > Clarias > Clarias laeviceps. The sequence goes on from JAQMYJ010000009.1 coordinate 22,019,476, forward strand.
ACTGTCCATTTTTCAGGCTTATGGATAGATAGATAGATAGATAGATAGATAGATAGATAGATAGATAGATAGATAGATAGATAGATACTAGCTTTATTGATCATGTGAAGGAAATTATTGTATTACAGCAGCATTAGGTTACACAAACAGTAGTAGAAGGAAGGGGAAAAAAGCAGAATGTAATTTGATAATTTTAATCAATATAAATTAATATAGTATTGCTGATAATGCTACATAGAAAAAACACAGTACAACCTGGCAATTCAAAAAGAAAGAAAAAAAAAAGTGCAATTTAAGCAGGTGTTATTAGTTATGGCTGGTGGTTCGTAGGTGGACTTCTAGCAATTAAAAACCATTCCCCAAATTAATAATTAATCTTTTATGTAAAGTATCTCTGAATAGTAATATCTTTAATATCTTTTATGTGTCTTCAACTGTGGCTCGATATAATATTCAGTCCTAATTAGAATAAACTTTTTAGAATGTTTGAGAGAAAACTTACTAAACTGTATTTGAATCTAATTGAAACATTTATCTGTTTTTTTTGGTATACTTTTCTTTTTGAGAAGTACTAGGAGCTAGAAGATATTTTCACATTATCTAAAATTAGATTTAAAATTATGTAAATAGTATTTTACTGTAACTTCATTTATTTCTGATTTTCCCTAGTGTGCAGTTGGAATGGTACTGAATATATGTGCATGTGTGAGGACCAGTATTTCTGGGCATGTGAAAAGTGCATGGTATACGGATCTTGTGATAATGTCACCAATGGCTTTTGTGGTTGCATCAATGCTCTTCCAAATGATGGACAGTTCTGCCAACTAATCAATGAACTGACATGTATGTATGATATAAATAAAGCACATAGAAATGCAAAGAAAAATCACATAAATTTTTTTCAAAATTTTAATTGATGAGTAACAAGTTCTGCTTTTTTGTTTTTTAAAGAGCAGTGCATATTTTATAGAATGGACAAAATTAGGCAATGAATATTATGCCATTTGCGCATACTAAATGGTGTTACCCACCAAAATAATTTGACCAGCATAACAAATGCTGACACTCTTAATAAACAAACAAACATGCTAAAGGTATATAGTTATATACAATTAATATTACAATATTTACATGTGTCAGGACATTTGGAATAAACTAATCCTAATTAAGTATTATATTTTACATAATCTTGGTGTTCTTACTTTATAGATACCTCGGCATGTGCATCTTCAACAAACACAATAGGTAAATCCCTGGGATGAACTTATTAGTGTTCTTTCTTATCAAGCATAACATTAAAAAGATGTAAAAAGCATTAACGATTGGGTTAAATGGTACAGTATTGTGGATAGAAGACAGAGCATGGGTGATGGCTAGAAGGTCACAGCATTTACTATGTTTGATTGATTCTTGAAATACAAGTACTTTGTCAAAACTCCTACCTTCACTTTTACAGACACCACAGCTGCAAACAATGGTGATTTAACCACAGGCACCAAAGCTAACCACACCAAAACCACTGCTGCCATAGCAGCCCTAAGCATAGACACTACTAATTTAGCAGCAACAACTGTTGAAACTGTACCCAATGCTACCACAACTACAGCCCTAATCAGTACAAATCAAACAGAGATGACAACCATCACAAACCCAGCCACCAACACCATACACATCGCAAATGCAGACACTACACAAACCATCAACACCACATCTTTAGATAGTGCTACTACAAACATAGACAAAATGATCAACGATATCTCATACACAACTGATACAACTGCAGATACCACAGGCACCACAATCATACCTACTACATCTACATTTGAAGTCACTATACCCAAAGTTGCCTCAACAATATCCACAAAACTCGCAAGTGATACAACAACAGATTTCACACCTACAGCACTTCAACCTACAACCAAAACATCCCCAGTTACCACACATACTGCATCTAGAGACACATCGCAAATGATCACTGCTACATTTATAGAGACCACCACTGCATCTATGACTGAAGCCAACAAAGTCACCACAATTATGATGGCTACAAGCAGAGATGCAACAACCACAGATGACAGAATCATAACCACAGACACTATATCCATAGATACCCCAATTCCAGCTTCAAATAGCACACATCTCCTAGGCACAACCATCACAATTCCAGTCACCAATATCACAGACATCATGGCTACAAACACTACACCAACCATCACCACTGCAACCATTACTGAAACTGTGGCCAAAATAAACAAAGCCACCACAAATCCTACAATGACAGCTACCACTAGCACAACTGCTACAACCACAGAAACTATATTGACAGCTACCCCTACTCCAGATACAAAATACACAACTGATGTAACCACAGACACCACAAGCAAAATTACTGCTTCTGTAACTTCTGACATAACATATACAAACACTCCATATAGAACCACATACACCATAGCTGACCACACCACAACTACTGCCACCACAGCAGCCACAAACACAGCCTCTACAAACAGAACACCTGCTGACACTTTACTCACCTCTACCCAAACTACAGCCACAAACAGTTTAACTCATCCAGTGTCTACAACCATCAAAAACCCACCCACCAACACCTCACACATTGCAACTACAGACACCACACAAACCATCACCACCACATCTACAGATATTGATATAACACCCATAGACAAAACAAGGAAAGATACCTCATACACAACTACAAACCAAGTTTTCACAGATACCACAATCATAACTGCTACAACAGGCATTATACCCACAGATACCCCAATCCAAGCCACAACAATCACAACTGATAAAATCACAGATGTCACAAGCTCACTTTTCCAAACCATAACCATCACAATCCCAGTCACCAATACCACAGAGATCCCAACTACATTCAATACAACAACTTCAGATACCTTTACCGCAACCATGGCCAAAACAAACAAAGCCACCACAATCATAACAACTGAGACAATGGCAGATACCCCTAGCACAACTGCTACAACAACAGAAACTATACCCATAGCCACCCCTACTCCAGCCAAAGGAATCACAACTGATATAACCACAGACACCAAAAAAGCCAATACTGCTTCTGTAACTTCAGACATAACATATACAAACACTGCAGATAGAACCACATACACCACAACTGACCACACCACAACTACTGCCACCATAGCAGCCACAAACACAGTCTCTACAATCAGAACAGCTGCTGACACTTTACTCACCTCTACCCAAACTACAGCCACAAACAGTATAACTTATCCAGTGTCCACAACCATCAAAAACCCAGCCACCAACACCTCACACATTGCAACTACAGGCACCACACAAACCATCACCACCACATCTACAGATATTGCTACAACAAAGAGAAATACCTCATACACAACTGCTACAAACCCAGTTTCCACAGAACCCACAATCATAAGTGCTAGAACAACAAGAATTATATCCACAGATACCCCAAGTGCTGACACTTTACACACTGCTACACCAACTACAGCAACAACTCGTAAAACTCATACAGAGATCACACCCATCACAATTCCAGCTACCAACATACCCCACACTGCACCTACTGACATCACAAAAAACATCACCATTTCTAAAGATAGTGCTATCACAACCCTAAACAAAACAAAGAGAGATACCTCATATACAACTGCTACAACCACAGATGCCACAGACACCCCAATCATAACTGCTATATCAACAGACACTATATCCCTTGCTGCCTCAACAACATCCATAGAACTTGCAACTGATACAACCACAGATTTTGCTACTACAGCCCTTCAAACCACAAGTATCATATTACCAGTTAGCAACAACACACACACAAGAACTGGAGACACCACACCAACTATCACTGCTACAACTGTAGAGACCACCACTGCAACCATGGCTGAAACAAACAAGTTCACAACAAATGTGATGGTTACAAGCTGGGATGCAACAACCACAGATAGCACAATTATATCTTCTATAACCACTGACACTAAACCTACAGAAACCACAATTCCAGTTACAACAATCAAAACTGATAAAACCAAAGATGTCACAAGCACAGCTCTCCAAACCACAGCCCTTCCTATACATGCTACAACCACAGATTCTACAAATGTAATTGAATCCACATCTCCTGTAGCTACACACCACACAGCTACAGATATAACTTCAGACAACACAGGTGTCCACACCACAACCATTGCTACCATAGAAGCCACAACTACAAATACCACAATCATAACAGGCACAACCGCAGACACTGCTACACCAACTATCGCAACAACTAACACAACCATCACAAATCAAGCCACCAACACCACAGACATTACAACTTCAAACACCACACAGACCATGATGGCCAGAATTTTAGATACCACTATTATAACCATAGACAAAACAATTAACACGACACCCACTGCTGCCTCAACTACAGCTACAACATTTACAAATAATGTGGCCCCAATTGTCAAAACTACAGCTCTTCCAACCACAACCATCACATTCCCACTTACTAAAGCCACAGACACTGTAATTACAGACACCACACCAACTATTACTGGTACAACGATAGAGACAATTACTCCAACTATGGCGAAAACAAACAAGTTTACCACAATTATCATGGCTAACAGCAGAGATGCAACAACCACAAATACCACAATCGTTACTGCTATGACCAAAGACGATAAATCTATGGCTACCTTCATTCCAGCTGCAACAATCACAGCTTATAAAAACACAGATATCACAAGCAAGGGTCTCCAAAACACTTTAAGAACTGTTAAAACTACAGACACCAAAAACACAATTATTTCTTCTGTTACTATGAACAATGCAGCTAAAAACACTGCAGGTATAGCCACAGGCACTAAAGACACCCCAGTTGAACACACCCCAACCACTGTTAACATAACAGCTACAACTGCTGACACTTTTCAAGCTGCTACTACAACAACAGGCACCAACACAGACACTACAATAGCATCAGCCACAACTGCTGACACTTCCACTACAATCATAACAGCTGACACTTTACTCACTGCTACCACAACTACAGCCACAACTCATACAGAGATCACAACCATCACAAACCCAGCCACAAACACCACACACATTACAACTACAGACATCACACAAACCATCACCACAACACCTATAGAGAGTGTTGCTACAACCATAGACACAACAAAGAAAGATACCTCATACACCACGTCGACAACTACAGATTCCACAGACACCATAATCATACCTGCTATATCCAGAGAGACTATACCCACTGATGCCTCAAAAATTGCCACAAACTTCACAACTAATACAACCACAGATTTCCCAACTACAGCTTTACAAACCACATCCATTACATTGCCAGTTACCAACAACACACACACTAAAACTAGAGATACCAAACCAACTATCAGTGCTACAACTATAGAGACCACCACTGCAGCCTCAGCTGACACAAACAAGGTCACCACAATTAGGATAGCTACAAGAAGAGATGCAACAACTAGAGATACCACAATAATAACTGCTATGACGACTGGCACTATGTCCACAAATACCCCAGTTTCACCTACAACATTCACTACTGATAAAACCTCAGATGTCACAAGCAAAAGTCTCCAAAACACAATCACCTTAAGAACTACAACTGCAGACACCAAAAACACAATTGCTTCTTTAGGTACTATAGACACCACAGCTACAAACACTGCAGATATAACTACAGACACCATAAACCACCACACCACAACCACTGCTAACGTAACAGCCACAACTGCTGACACTTTACCTACTGCTACCGCAAACACAGCCAAATCAAATACAAATTATACAGAGATCACAATCATCACAGTCCCAATCACCAACAGCACACACACTGCAACTACAGACACCAAAAATATCATTACTGTCACATCAGCTCCTCCAATCATCACCAAAAACAAATATACCAAAAACACTGCTACAACCACAGATATCACAATCATAACTGGTACATCCACAGACTCTATATCCACTGCTGCCCCAACATCAGCCACGTCATTCACAACTGATACAGCCACAGATTTTACAACCACAACTTTTCAAAACACAACCATCACAATCCCAGTTATCAACACCAAATACATCACAACTAGAGACACCACACCACCCATCACTGCTACAACTATAGAGACCAGTACTGCAAGCATAGCAGAAACAAATAAAAACTCCACAATCATGATGAACACAAGAGGAGATGCAACAACCACAGATAACATACTCATGACTGCTACAACGACTGACACAATACCCTCAAAAACCCCGATTCTAGCTACAACACTTTCAAATGATAGAACCACAAATAACCCAGCTCTCCAAACCCTCTTAATGACTGCTACAACCACAGGCATTACAAATGTGTTTGCATCCACAGCTTCTGGAACCACAGACAACAAAGCTACACGCATTGCAGATATAACCACAGATAACGAAGCTAACCACACCACAACCATTGCTAACATAGCAGACGCAAACAGAGACACCACAATCATAAAAGCTACAACTGCAGACACTGAAGCCCAGACAACACCCACAAAAAGCACATTTGTCACAACCACAAATATTGCAGTTATAGTAACCAACACCACAACAATGGCGACTACAGACACACCACCAACTATGACCGGCACAAATATAAAGACCATGACTACAGATAAAATACAGAAAGGGTCCACACTCACAACCTCTACCACCAGATATGCCACAAACTCAGATACTACAGGCACAGCTTTTTCAACCACAGTTCCGACAATCACAGCGGCTAAAATCAGCGATCCTACTACTCCAACCATTAGAAGCACACCATTCATAACTACAACTACAAAGCATAAAAGTGAAGCTCCTATAGCCTCAACCACACGCACAGCTGCCTCAACTAAAACCACTATAATAGTAAGTTCTACATCCACAGAAACCAAAACCAAAACAGCTCAAAACACCATGCATGCAACCACAGCCTCTACAACCCCAAATACAACTGCTACCATGACAGCCAATATCACCACCAATACACCAATTGCAATAATCCCAGTTGCAAAAACTACAGGCATCCTCACTCCAAAAATACCCACATCAACCACAAGCCCAGCTAAAACAACTGCCCAAACTACAGCCACACATACCACAACTACAACAACCTCAATAAAAGCCATCATAACCCCGACAACCACAGCCACGACCACAGCTCAAGGTAAGATTTTAAACCCTGTTGAAGTTATTATAAACTGTTATTTTGTATAGTGTAATGTTTCCTTGGAAAGTGCCCATGACTGTTAATCAACTGTGTGATATTAATCATGCATTTAAATCATTGAATCTTTTTTTTTTTTTAAACACTTAATAAATCTGCCACCTTTTTTGTTTGCCAATTGAAGTATATAAAGTATGTTTTCTTAGACTCTTTTTGGTTATCATCATCCTCATCATCATCATCAAAAGTATTTCTGTAATCCTATCTATGTGCTATTCACTTATACGTTTAATGGGTCATGAATTATTATATTAATGTATATATTTTTAGATTTATTACTGCAGTTTTTCATTTTGAAAAATTCTACACATCCTTTCTAGTAAAGTTTAAACACCTACATTTTACATTTGTTCTGACAAACCTAACAAATACAGTAGGTAAATAATTATACAGTATAGTTCAAATTTATAATTACCCAGATACTCTGAAAATACATGTAGCAAAATATAACAAGAACTGACATAAATTAACACAGGTGTGTAAACACATTTAAAATGCATGCACAGGATAAAGCTACAACTTTCCCAACCTCATTTTACCATTCTCTGCGCTTGTTGTTTTCTGATTTTCCTATAGTTTTAACTGCTTAAATCTACATCACTTACATGTAAAACCTTTGTAATTTTTTTTCTCCCACAGACATCCTTGTCATATATTTCTCAATGAAAATAAACCAACAATTTGACACTGCACTCATTAATAAAACAAGTGGAACCTTCAAAAACTTTAAGGCAACATTTGAGAATTCAGTAAGTTGCACAGTATTATGATACAGTAAATCTTACAATATAATACTTTATTTATTATTGAAAGTAGTAGCAGCAGTAAAAGTAGCAATTTCCTATTTTTGTTACATCTTGTATCATTTAATTTTTTTATTACTGTTCTGTTACAGTAATAGTAAGGGTAAAAGTTGTAATATTGTTTGTTGCATATAATTTTGCTTTTATTTAGAACAAAGTACAGTTCCTAATTGTGATCACCAGCTATGAACCAGCAAACTGGTGACAAGATAATGGGCTCACTCATGCCCAAACATTTTTGTCTATGAACTTTAAGGCACACTGCAGTTGCTACTATCATTCCAAAGCATGCTATACCAGCTCTACGAAGCCATTGATGTGGTATAAACTTAGTTTTTACATACTGAGCAGTGACCATCATCTTTTTGTCTTTTTGATTCAGATTGATCAAAGTTACAAAAGTGTATCTGGCTACCAAGCCACATCTGCAACTGTAGAAGGTTTCAGGTGATTTTTTAAAGCATTATTACTAGTTACTAAACAGATGATCTATTGGATGCAATGCCTTTCATGAAACCAAATGAAACTGAACTTGAATGCAACAGCAATAGATGTTCTGTTGAATTGTTTTGTCAGCAGCTCTTTTTAAAGTTTATGTCTTAAATGATGTCATGTGTTTTGACAGACCTGGCAGTGTGATTGCAGACTTCAGCATTAATTCAACTACTGATATCCTTAATTTGCTTTGGGCAAACCAACAAATTGCTAGCAGTCTCCGTTTACTGGGATTTAACATAAGCAATGATGCATTCAGTTATAGTGGTAGAGTATAATAATAATAATAATAATAATAATAATAATTACTCTTTACCTGACATCTGAATTCTTAGCTACATGCAACTTCTATAGCTTTAATGGTTTAAAAAATTCAATGAACAAGAGTTCATTTATGGTGCTGTGTTCCAGTGGCAGCTGGGCTGTATAAAAGCAGTGACCAAATATATCCTGGACAAAATCTGAAACTGACCTGTAACATCACAGTAAATAACAGCATTCAATGGATGTGGAATGGAATTGAACTGCAGGGGTCGGATAGGTATGAAATTGTTCAAACTGTACTCACGATTAAAAACATCACTCCCGATGATAGTGGTGAGTTAAAAAAAATCGTCTTAATGTTGTCTACGCAGTATGAAACTTAATATGCATTAATGTTGACTGTTTTTTTTTTGTGTGTGTGTTTCTAATGAAACCTATGCTTAGCTTCACCTTTTTTTTCGGCCTGACAAAATGTATAACGCATATAGTAACAAAGTAATTTTTTTCAAGTGTTTTTGGGCAAAGTGTTCTTTCAACTTATTTTCAACCACCAACAAAATCTTTACATGTGAACAATCCATAATTTTTTTCCATGAATGTGAAATGATCCTGTAGATTGTAGTCACTTAAATACTGAAATACTATACAAAACTGTTCATACAATTTTAATTGAATTATATATATTTAATCATTTTTATATTATTACTTTTTTTCATTTATCTTATCAGGTCAATATGAATGTAGGACAACAAAGAACTCAATACCCTATGTTATCTGGCAAAGGATTATCATTCCATATCCCAGAATTCAAGTGAGCAATGACAAATATGTAAAATGTGAGAATTCAACAGTGATGCTGCAATGTTGTGTTCAGGACAGCTACAAAGTGGAATGGAAGCCGGCAGCATGCATTCAACCTTCAACAGGTTACACATAAAAGATTTGTATTATATTTCATGCAAGTGATTATGAATAACAGCTTAAGTATATCAGTCCAAAACTATTACAAGTAAAAGCAGTATACAGCAATCAGGAAGTTGAGTCATGTCAACTGGCCTTCTTTCTTGTTATAATTAATGTAGTCAACACATTATTATGTGATTATGTAATTATTCATGCTTTTTATTGCATTTTCCTTTTTATTATGTATTCCAGACATCAAATTGTCATTTTCAGACATAAATTGCTTGTTACATTGTGCACCGTAAACATAGCTAAAGGCGTTGAAATGTAATATTAGTGTGTGTGAAATTATTTACATGTTTGGAATACAGAACATATATTGATTCACTTTGCATTCATTGAATAGTACTATGAAACAATCAAGTCTTAATGGCAATGGGAAAAATATTAATTTTTTTTTTTTTAATTAACCGCCATGGTTAATTGTACTCAAAAGTTTAATTTTTTTCCTAGAAGGAATGCTTTTATTCTTCTTAGGTAGAAACGTTTCACTACTTATCTGAGTAGCTTCTTCAGTTTCAGGTAAGTTTGTAAGTTCTTCATATTTGAGTCCTTTAAGGTTAAAGGAGGGGATGGGTTGAGCTCTTAAGAGGGAACAGCAGTAGTGTGATTAGGGAGAGCTGTTATGGTATAACGTTCAGAGAGAGTGTAACAAATTTCTCTGGTCACTTTCTCCATTGATCATGTAATGACCTTGGATGATTCAAATATGCGGAACTTATCAACTTAACTCGGACTGAAGAAGCTACTTAGGTGAGAGGTGGAATGTTTCTAGCTCTAAGTCTGGTTGACATAACACAACTCCCAAAAATTCCTTCCAGATTCCCAGAGAATCTTTAAACACAATATGTAACAACATATATATTTTTGCTTTGTACAGTTCCACCAACAGGCTGCATATTATGTGGCTATAAACTGAACACACAGGACTGTAATAATAATGAGAAGATAATGGTCACATGTCAACTTACTAAAAGTGATTACAACGCACAGAGCATCACAATCAATGTAGTCAAAACAAGTAAGTAATTCTTCATGCTATTTATTGCATTTTCCTTTTATATACATAAAATTAAAACTGTGGGAGTGGTTCTTGGAGCATGAGCAAGCATTTTCAGATGTAAATTGCTCATAACATTGTGCACCATAATCAAAGCTAAAGGTTTTGAAATGAAATATTAGTATGTGTGAGTTTTTTATTGTGTGAAATAATTTATGTTAGGAATAAGAATATATAAGGGTTGAGTGTACATTCATTGAATAGTACTATTAAAATGAATCTATAAATCTGTCTTAATGGCAAAGGGAAAAAATATTAAATGATTGTTTAATTAACTGCCAGGGTTCCTTATATTCAAAGGTTTTCCAATTCATTTTGTTTGAACATTTCTAATTTGTGATATAATTCCTATAGAATTTACCTGCTATAATAATGTGTTTGGACCTGGAAATGTGGAAGATGTACATGTTGGTGACTGTAATGATGGTATGGTTGGCTCTCAAAAAGCTACGTGTAAATCAACAGGACAGTGGCAAATTACAGATAACAACTGTGTCCTGCAAGCCATTCAGAATCTAAAAGATAGAGTTGCGGTAATCAGATTTTACTTTGAGTTTAATTTCCGAGAATTCATAAAGAAAATCTTCTGACTTATGAGATTTTCTACATTTCCTTTTCCGCGTAGCTCTTGGGTACCTCTGACCTCCCAGTATTTATGACTAATCTCAGCATGGCTACGGAAACAAACGCTCCAAATATATCATCATCTTCATCAACGATATTAGCAATTGCTGGCATACTGCAAACCATTGCCAGTATCTCAGAAAATATTTTAATCACTACACCTGTTATAACTGTAAGTATAGTCAGGGTTTTGTCTTTAGTCAATTGTTTGTTTTTCAAATCTTATTGCAGTCTTCTATTTAAATAGCCTGTGCTCATTAAAAAAAAAAGTATTATTCATTAGCTTATTTAATCTCCATTTCAATTTTTAGGGTTTCCTACAAACACTGGATGTCATCGGGTCAGTAGCTGCACGGGGTCCTTGGATGAATTTAAATGAAAACAGTTCAACTAGTAATGTCAGTTCTGAACTTCTGAAGTCTGTCGAAAGTATTTCACGCAGACTCCCAAATGAAAACATTGTGATAACAACCAACTTTGCGCATCTCAAAAGATCGCTCATCAATGTCTCATTTGTGGAAGTATTTGGTAATGAATCAACAACCTCTATAAATATTCCAATGATTAGTGCACAGTCTTTCCTAACCATCATAGTTTTTTCAGCGCTTGACAACGTTTTACCCGTTCGAACTGCTGACAGTAACACTCAAACTAATTCCAGCATCAGTGGAGATATTGCTGTGATTGAACCAACTTCAAAAATTAACAACATTTCCTTTAATTTTGCCATCAAAAATACGACGCTGAGAAACCCTCAGTGTGTCTTTTGGAACTTCAGTCTTTTGAATGGAATTGGGGGATGGGACTCGACTGGATGCCAACTAAAGCCATTGGGGAATGAAACTAAAAGAGTTACATGTGAATGCAATCACACGACATCCTTTTCAATCCTGATGTCACCATTTACCCCGGGTAAAGACTTGGTTGAAATTTTAGACTATATAACGTACATCGGTGTTGCTATTTCATTGGCCAGCTTGGTTTTGTGCCTCATAATTGAAATCTTTATATGGAAAGTAGTGACGAGAAATGACACGTCCTACATGCGGCATGTCTCTATAGTCAACATCGCTCTCTCCCTTCTGATTGCGGACATATGCTTTATCATTGGAGCAGCGGTAGTTAAAGAAGGGGAGAAAACTCCAGAGGGTCCCTGCAGTACAGCAACGTTCTTCATGCACTTCTTTTATCTTGCCCTTTTCTTCTGGATGTTTCTATCAGCACTTTTGCTCCTTTATCGCACCCTTATGGTCTTTTCCAGAATGAGCAGAGGTGCTATGATGGCCATAGCCTTCACTATTGGCTATGGAGCCCCATTAATTGTAGCTGTTATTGCTGTCGCATCAACAGCCGGAAACCATGGATATATCCAAGATGAAAATAGTTGTTGGTTAAACTGGGATGAAACGAAGGCCCTCCTGGCATTTGTGATTCCTGCTCTGACTATTGTGGCTTTAAACTTTCTGGTGCTTATTGTGGTTCTGTGTAAGATGTTAAGGAGAGGAATTAATGCTTCCACTCAGCCAGATGAGAAACATCCCCTACTGGTCATTGCCAGATGTGTGGGGATTTTAACACCTCTCTTTGGTCTAACGTGGGGATTCGGCATCGGAACCTTGGTGTCACCGGATCGTGGGATTCACATAGTGTTTGCATTCCTCAATTCACTGCAGGTACTAAAGTTTGTCTCCACTTTTTAAAGATCTTTTACATGATATCAGAGATGAGTGAATAAACATAATCCATAAAAATACACAATTTGTGTCTTCAAAGGGTTTCTTCATTTTGCTCTTTGGAACATTACTGGATAACAAGGTATATGACTTTATTTCAGAATTCGGGTGTGTTTTTGAAAAAGCAAAACAACGATACTGTGAAATTACTCGTTTTGTGGTTGCAGGTCCGAGAGGCACTGGCAAGAAAGTTGGCTCTGAGATACTTCAGCTCTAATAGCACCAGGGTAAACTTTCTTTATTTAGTTCTTCAACATAGTCATTTAAACTTTAAAACTAGCATTTCAAATGGAATGTGAAATATAATCTACAGAGCACAAGTGCAGAAACATCATCCCCAAGCAGGATTACTTTTATTCAGAAGTTCTGGCGGAGAGGTAGGTAACTGAACTCAAAGTTGATGGAAATGCACCTGAAATGTATGCTTCTTTCCCAACAAGACTGTTTCTCTATTGAGTCTGTTTGCACACAGTGGTTCAGGGAGCATAAGACATTATTTTTAAACATGGATTGGCCACCACATAGTCTAGACCTTATTTCAGTTGAGAATCTTTGGAATGTGATGGAGAAGGCTTTAGGCAGTGGTCCGACCCTCTCATCATCAATACAAACTTTTGGATGAACTCTGCATGAAAGTAATTATTGTGACGGTGCATAAGCAAATGTCCAATTATGAATTATCAAAAGTATTCCATGTGTGTGCAGTGTATATATAACTATGGATTTTAAATTCGAAAACTTTTTTTTTTTTTAATTCCCAAGTTCTAAAAAAAATCTTGCAAAGTTGTACAGCATTCATGTTCTTGAACATTCTTAGAAGTTTTACAAAATTCTCTATCAGCTACACAGCACTAAATCTACCTGGAAGTTTATTTGAAAATTTCATTACCCAGGTCTCAAAAGTAAAGTTTGAAATAAAAATAGATCTTTTATATTTACTTTAAGCATACACTTTTTGCCCAAGAACAAGTAATTTTTGTTACCTAGTGTTATTCTTGCATTGTTAACAAATTATATTAGGATTTCCCTTAACCTTAGTCATTTATAGCTAATACTGGTAGTGTAACTTCCTGAGGTCAATTGTCATTTTAAAGCCAGCTGTGCTGACAAAGTAAAAATAATAAATTTAACTGTATGTTAGCACTGGACCCTGCAACTTCAGTTTAGTCACTACAGGCCCCAGGGCCTCATCATGGGAGCTCCATTAATTGCTACTATTTAAGAACTATTCACATTTGCTCTACGGTCATTTTGTTCAAGTACCTTTGATTGAATATACAAGTATTTAGCACTTACCCTCAATAATTCTCGTCAATAGTTCTTTGGTGTTTTCAGTCAGTTCTAGCACTAGCAAAACAGCTAGCTTTTATTTATGGTATTATATGCAGTTAGGAAAAGGTCCTCTAAACAATCATGTTTATCATACAACTCCATCAAACGATTCAAGGCAATTCCCTGAAAATACTAAAAGTCTAGGAAAGTGTAAAAGCCTCAATTCATACAATATATAGTTAAAAGTTATTTTTATGGTTTCACGGTAGCATAGTGGTTAACATTGTCGCTTGCACCTCCAAGTGACCCTGTATACAGGATAAAAATGGGACACGGTCACAAAACAAATGCTATTGATATTGATATTCAGCAAGGAAACTAGTTTTGAAGTAGACTGACCTGGTGGTGCGGATTGAAAGAACACAGAGCAAAACTAATTGTTTTTTTTTAAACATGTTTTTGTCATGTTTAAAAATAAATACATTAGGGCAAAAAAGTATTTATTCAGCCAACAATTGTGCAAGTTCTCCCACTTAAAAAGATGTGAGAGGCCTGTAATATTCATCATAGCTATACCTCAACTATGAAAGACAAAATAATAAGAAGAAAAAAATCCAGAAAATCACATTGTAGGGTTTTTAATGAATTCATTGGTAAATTCCTCGGTAAAATAAGTACTTGGTCACCAACAAACAAGCAAGATTTCTGGCTCTCACAGACATAATGGCATCTGTTTGAACTTATCAATATAAACGACACCTGTCCACAACCTCAAACCATCACACTCCAAACTCCGCTATGGCCAAGACCAAAGAGCTGTCAAAGGACACCAGAAACAAAATTTGTAGACCTGCACCAGGCTGGGAAGACTGAATCTGCAATAGGTAAGCAGCCTGCTTGAAGAAATCAACTGTGGGAACAATTATTAGAAAATGGAAGACATACAAAGACCACTGATAATCTCCCTCGATCTGGGGCTCCATGTAAGATCTCATCCTGTGTGGTCAAAATGATCACAAGAACTGGGAGCAAAAGTCCCAGAACCACACGGGGGGACCTAGTGAATGACCTGCAGAGAGTTGGGACCAAAGTAACAAAGTCAACCATCAGTAACACACTGCGCCGCCAGGGACTCAAATCTTGCAGTGCCAGACGTGTCCCCCTGCTTAAGCCAGTACATGTCCAGGCCCGTCTGAAGTTTGCCGCAGAGCATTTGGATGATCCAGAAGAGGATTGCGAGAATGTCATATGGTCAGATGAAACCAAAATAGAACTTCGTGTTTGGAGGAGAAAGAATGCTGAGTTGCATCCAAAGAACACAATACCTACTGTGAAGCATGGGGGTGGAAACATCATACTTTGGGGCTGTTTTTCTGCAAAGAGACATCTTTTTAAGTGAGAGAACTTGCACAATTGGTGGCTGACTAAATACTTTTTTGCCCCACTGTAAATACATAAATAAAAAACTATTTTTTTTTATTGTACTGTATGTATTATGTATAGTAGTTCCACTGCAGGTTTTTTTTAATAGATGAGCTGTAATGTGAATTATATTTTGTAAGTCCTCTAAAATTTTTGTTTTTAAGAAATAGTTTTCATTTTCTAATTGCTACTAACATTACGTTCTATTGCAGATGTCTACCATATACAGGAAAGAGGCATGTTGTCTTCGTCTTCAAGCAACCCATATAGAGTTGTTTAGCTGTGTTAAGCTAACCTGCACCAAAGATTCATCCATGACTTCAAAAGGGTGATTGAACAGTAACTTTATATTTAGCGAACATAGATTTTATTTTTTTCTTGGTTACCTCAAGCCTAATGAAATCTGAACAGTTAAAATTAAAAGTTATTTAATCAGTCATTCAACTCCTTTTAGACAATGCTATTTAAAGAGATATGTAAATGAAGGTTTAAAATTATACTTGCTTTTTACATTTATAGTAAATAATTCTTAATAATTATCAAGTAATGCATTTCTGAGCCATGAAACCATGTTTTATTGGTAAGTGAACACTAACGCATGGTTTAATATTTTTTGCACCTTAGATACATTTCGGTTCGAGCTATTCAGCTAGTTAGTATTGTGTTGCACCTTCAACTGTTTGAGTTGTTCCACACAAGTGTGTCAGCCTAAGAATTCAAAGTAAATGACATACTGTACATGGCTCTTTAACACTTTACAGTACTGATACTGAAACCTTGCATACAGTATCATTGCACCTCCAGGTCCGGAGTTTGATTCCCGCGTCATGTCTGTGTCCATGGAGTTTGCATGTTCTTGCACGCTTTCCTCCCACAGTCCAAAGACATGCATATTAGGCTTCGCCAAATTGCCCATAGTGTGTGAATGCGCGTGTGAATGTTAACCAAAAGTCTTATCACAGTCATGTCCTATCACCGTTGTACAAGATGGGAATAAATACAATGGTCACCATTGGCCTCAATGGTCCCTAGTTGGACTACAAGGGTTCATCGATGGCATTAAATTTGAGTACAAATTTTATCCTTACAAAACACTCAATCAAGTCCCTTTGTGCAAACGTTTCCATTTCCAGGGGAAAAAAAAAATAGACGTTCTTCAGTGTATTCCACACAACAGACACCACAATAACGCCTGCATATTTGTTTTGACTGGCTCATTAGACCATGTGGCGACAGTTATGATTATATGATCTACATTAACCTGATTTACACTGTAGAATCTGATTGGTGCCATTTCTAGTCTGTTTTTTCCTAACTGCGTGCATCTCTCACATCTCAAACATTTAAGCAATTTCCCAGGTTTGCCATGTTAAATACTATTTCCGTCTATGAGTGTCATTGAATGTCTCTTAATTGTCAAGAGATTTTATAGCTTTTTTTTTTTTTTTTACATCCTGGGAGTAATTTATAAAATTGAATAAATTATTTAAATTCAAACCAGAATGATTGTCCTGCTCTAGTTTTTACACCCGACATAAAGTAGCACTGATTATGTAGAATTTAAATGCTTATTAAATTGTTAGTCGTTCAGCTGCTCTCATCGAGGGGTCGCCACAGCGGATCATACGGTCAGCACACAACTTTTACCACAGGTTTTTTTTTTTTTCACGCCGGATGCCCTTCCTGATGCAACCCACTCATTTTATCCGAGCTTGGGACCGACCCTGATCAAGAGGCCACAGACTTTTAGCAATAGAATACAGTGATGAATTTGTAAAAATCATTAGTACAATATTCAATAATGCGTGATATGCGATTAAGCCTTTTTTTTTTATTTTTTTTTTTTATTTAATATCGGCACGTATCTAGTTGTGCGGACCCGATCTGATTAGACTGTTCCTCTGGAAATTCTGCAGCATTACACATAAAGAAGTGCACGCCAGTACAAACCAATGACGTTTATTTTGCAGTCACAATGCTTACACTATATGTAGCAGACATCCAAACAATTCAACCAGCTATCTTATCACTCAGAAAGGACACACACACACACACACACACACACACACACACACACACACACACACACACACACACACACACACACAC
>JAQMYJ010000009.1:22060438-22080656 GCA_030014305.1 Clarias laeviceps
AGAGTGAGAGATCTTTTATATATGGGAGGTTTATACAGATATACTACATGAAAACTACTGTGTTCACTGTTTGTACCATTTATATTTCTACATTCTGCTACATTTACTGACTGGAGGAGAGAGAGAGAGAGAGAGAGAGAGAGAGAGAGAGAGAGGGATAGAAAAAGAAAGACGAAGAGAGACAGAAGAAAAACAAGATGAAGATACAGAATGAGAGAGAAAATCTGACTTTAACTAAATGCTAAATTTTTAACTACCTACTCCTGTTATTTCTTGTAACTTATTTTTAAGCTTTGGCAATACGAATGTATATATTTGTCATGCCAATAAAGCACCTTTGAATCTTGAATCTTAAGTAAAGGGGGGTTTGGCAGAGAGACAGAGCGAGACAGATGGAAACGAAGGAGAGAAACAGGCCAGTGGAGACAGAGGCACAAAGTGGGACAGAGGCAGAGGGACAAAGAGAGAGAGAGAGGATGAGAGACACAAGGACAAAAGCAAGACAGACAGAGACAAGAGAGAAAGAATGTGTGAGTCTTACGGATATCGATGCGCTGTTCCAGTGGCAGAGGGTTGCTTGTCCGAGACACCAGCTTGGAGAGGCACGTAGCTGCTAACAGTTGAGAATAAGACGACTGCAGATGCCCAATCACACACACACACACACACACACAATAAGAGGATCAAACTAGACCATATTGCACCAACACCAAACTAGCAGACAATTTCAAAACAAACTTTTTTTTTTTTTTTTTTTTAACACTCTACACATTAACAAAGGCATCAGTGACTCATAGACGGTGCAATATTTTACTCGAGTTTGAATCTAAAAATAGATCAGAGCGTGTGAGAAAACTAACAATCTCACACCAATGCATGTTTTTTTTTCTTTTCTTTTTTTTCCATACAACCAACAGCATGATCCAGGTCCCGGCTAAACACCAGAGCAACAACTCGAAGGCTACAATATTTATAAACTTGTCAATAAAATATTCATCAATAATCGATTAGTCATTAATAAATAATTATAACAAGACACATTTTCTCAACTAATCTAAACAGATCTACAGGCACATGAGCTCAAATTACGCAGAGTGCTTAAGTAAAACCGGGACTCTTTTCTCATGAAATTTCTTGTGAACGAAACCTAAATGATATTTACACTCTTCTGCATCTGAATGATGCAAATGTTTTAAAGAAGGTGAACGACGATCCTGGCCGAGGTGGCTCAGAGCCCACTGCAGTCAGCGAGTGGAAAAACAATACTTGATAAACGACATCTTCAATCAACACCACTTGCCCGTAACAGGAACTCGGCTGGAAGTTATTGCCACATCCCCCGTACAGTCCTGACCTCGCTCCAAATCCATTTCCACATGTTTGGGCCATTAAAGGAGTTCCTGGGAAGCCAGTGTTTCAAACGCAAGGAAGTCTGATCATAGCTCTGGTGTACTGGTATCCAAGCACTAGCGAAACGCTGAGAACTGTATGTTAGTCTATCAGGGGATTATATAGAGAAATAAAGAGAGTTTTTACTCTTAGTTCTGTTATTCAGTGCAATCAAAAGTCCCGTTTTGACTTGAACGACCCTCATAGTTATGTGAGGGAAATTAATTTAGTCCAACTTGTTTAAAGACATTAATTGAAAAATAAATAAATGAATGAGGCTGCTAAAAAATAAAGTCCGATATAACAGACTGCCTAATCAGCAAGTTTGCCCTCTTGTGGTGTACAAGTTAATAGCCAGGCAAAAGCTACGGAGAAATATTACGCACAACATTATCGGTTATACATTTTTCATTGGTTTTTTTTTTTTTTTTTTCATTTTCATTTTTCAAGTTCTTAAGCGCAGTACACAAATCATTAACAGCGCTAATTTTAATAATGAATTAAATCGCTTGTTCAGCCGTGAAAACGGTGCCCTCTTTGGGGCAGCTTGTCCGAGGTGTGTGATGTAAAGAGACAACAATTATTACCGTGTTCGCTCAATGATGCCTGTATTAAAAATAAAAATATTATGGGAACAGTAATCAAAAAGGAATGTGCGTGTGACTGTATGCACTCACGCTGCCTCTCTCCAGCAGCAGCTGGCATTTACTCAGACACTCTGGACTGTTGGTGAACTCGACAAGCGCTTTCTCAGCCTGCAGTCGTGTGCTCGTGTCTGTCGTCTCGTACAGCTGCTTACACAGGATCTCTAGCTGGGCTAGGCTCTGAAACAACCACAGACAAGGAATCTCCTTAGATGGACAGTCAAACACACTCAGTGGACACAATCAGCATCAGTTAACAGCATCAGTTAACTCAATCAGCTGTGAGTTGTTGTGTATGAAAACACCACTTCTGAATTCTCAGTGTTGATTACTGACAGTTGCTCAAAATCACAGGTAGGTGTTAATAATGCACTCCATCGAATACATTATCGTTTCCATAATAACGACAGTCAAACCACATAACCTAAAGTTAGCAATGTGTTATTTCACAAAGAAAATGGTGAACGTTTGCATTACATGTTTATACAACATAACATTTATTTATGGAAGGAGTCTCCAGTGTCGGTGGAACATTCACAATGCACTAACGCTAAAAGTAAATAAGGTCATTTGTAGCAGAACTGTAGAACTTTTGAGGTTGTTCCAGAACAATAAACTGATTATAAAAAATAAGTATGACGACATGTTGATTGTCGTTAAATAAACAAATAACTCTGATTATAGGAAACTGCTGTAGTTTAAGAAAAATAAACACAAAGGTGAAATTTTATCATTCATAATTTCTTGAATCTAGTCAAATTCATCTAATATTTCTTATTATAGGAAAACAGTAAATAAATAAACATATAAGATTAAAGGGTAAATTTCGTGCTCTGCTGGCAGATTATTTGGAAAATTTTAAGCTTTTATTTCTAAAAATAAGCCAAATTCTTTGCCAATGGAACAAGAATCTCAGGCTTAATCGAAATGTTGCAAAATATGTCCAGAAATATGGCCAAATAGAGACGGATGAAAAATCTACAATATAAATATTTTATATTTTATTATTTATTATTATACATTAATTAATCATGAATCATTATTTATATTTATACAAATATATACGCATCACCACACTGACCCCGAAATCGATTTTTTAAATTAATTTGATATAAATACACACACACGCACACATTATACTCACATAGTCAGCCAAAAAAATTTATAAATAAATGAACACATGGGATGGCGGCCAATACGTGAATAGTTTAGAGTGCACCACCTGTAGGACTATAAAGGAACTGCAACATTTTGCCACCTCAATTCCAAACACAGTCTAATAAGAAATAATCTAATAATCTATATATAAAATAAAATTGAGATTGATGAACTGAGACATTTGAATTGCGATACGTTCCTGAACCGATTATTACCCCGTATCTCTAGTATATAAGGAGAATTTTAGATGCTATATTTATATTACTGTATGTATGTTTTTAACATAATACTTCATTACCTACCTACATTATAAAGAAACGTGAAATTAAAAGTTTTAAATGAAAAGTATTATTACTTTTCTGACATATATAAGCTTTATATTTAACTTTATTGTTAATTAAAGAGTCAATAAAATTTGTTTATAAAAAAAATATATATGTTTCTAGGGAAAACAAAAATGTTTTGTTTTTTTGGTTTGGTTTATTTTACCTCGACCCAACAGAACCTGTTTTACTCTTTATGTGCACTGTTACTTGATTTCAGAAAAACACTGAACCTCATATGATTTTAAACATGGCCCAGTGGACATGACAGTAACAGATGACTCAGCATATTCCTGTGCCATTATCTTACACAAATAGTTTTAGAGTGTTGAGGTAAGCTTTAAAAACATATTTTAGAACAAGCTTGATACTCTCATCTCTGGCTTCAGGATCATTCTTTATGATAAAATATAGATGGGTGAAATTTTAACAAAGTGGTTAAAACTTTACCCAACATCCTCTTAGGGAGGGAGTTCCCTACTTCATCTTCTGTATGCTGTCATTTACAGCAAAAAAGAGAAAAAAAAAGATGAAGCAAACACTAAAAACTTGTGTAAATATTTCATGGCTTCAAGTTTTCACTCAAGCTGTCATCACTGGAAGAATTTGTAATGAAAGTTATTTCACTAAATTAGAAATTTATCTAAAAAAGAAGGCATTTTAACTAGTGCTCAGTAGATCTCGTCCAAACTGACATGTTGATTCTGTTATATCCTGTTGGAGTAGAGAGGTTTTGTTTGGAGGCTTCAATATATATATATATATATATATATATATATATATATTACATTAAACCATAAAAAAATAAAATAATAAAAACACACACACAAGCATTAATCAGCCTTAATAACGTTTGTTTGTTTTATACATTGTAATTAATCACTCTCAACATACGCATTACATGTTAACGGCTTCACTTCATCCCTGTGGGTTTTGCTCAAATTATTCCCACTGGTTCCTGACTTTACAGGCAACCAACATACACACTGGCTGAGAGTTCTTACAATAACTCGCGTGATTATCCTGCCTGTTCGCGCTACTTCCGCGTTTGGGGTTACCGTCCACGCTACAAGGGCTAACTGCTAGTCTTCTGGTCCGCCTCCGGTTGCCTGTGACAGTTGCATTAACTCTCGCTCTCTGGTAACCTAGCAACGTAGGGAGTGATACGCTAACAGCCAATCATGTAACAGCATCACATTTGGTTGCGCCATATCGTTGTCTCGTGCTGGTCTGCTGGATTCCTCTTCATAAGCAGAAAATGCACTTTGCACTATTTTATTACACTTTATTAAGCATTTCTTACATTTTCTTTCATTTTGCACCTTAAATGTTAAGAGAGAATTGTTAAGTGTTCATTGTGACTTTAGACTTATGTTTACATTTTAAATATTTGAGTTTTCCATGGTTGTTGACATTTCTGTCTTAATAACTGAGGAGACTACGATCAGAGGAAGGATAAGTTTTTAAAAAAAATGTTTAACTGTAATATATTTTTCTACTGGTCCTTATTTTAAATGGGACATAAAAAATATCAATAATTATCGATATCGACCGATATGAAACACTCATATCGTGATACAGTTTTCAGCCATATCACCCAGCCCTAGTTGATTGTTGAACCTTTTTCCTGATAATGTTTCAATACTGGCCTTTGAGATGAGACTACCAGAAGACATCAATGTAAGCAACAATTTTCCCGGCTAACTGTTGACTTTCGAACTTTTTCTCGGTTGGTGATCGAGAACGTTTCTGTTCCAGCTTCATTAGAGTATCACTTCAAATTTTGTTTGCGGAAACACTTTCTCTATGCTGTGCCCAAAGTCTTTGATAAATAACAGCATCAGATACACCCTCAGACCACAAAAAGACAACCGCTCTTCTTTCATGCAAATCATAAGAGAGGCATTCATTTTTTTGCTCGCACCGCAGTTACAAATGAACTGATGTAACACTTTCACACCTGCACAAGAGTAACTGGGGAGACAGTTGGATTGAACAGAAAGTGCTTATAAGACAGTGCGGCCATCAAAAGGTTTTAATATAACTGGAGTGCGGACATCGTTTGACAATGTTTGACATAACGTTACTAGATGTATAAATCAATGACAAAAGGCTGCGTCTTCAGAAATGAAAAAAGATGAATATATCTTTGACTTACTTGTATTATTATTATTATTATTATTATATAACGTTATAATTACACTGAAGATGAGCCCACACAGAGTTTAAACTTAAATACAATACACCCAAATATTTTTTGGGTGACGTAAGCGCTTCTTCATCGCCGGTGTTTACTGGCAGCTTGCATTCGGAAGAGCGCTGTGTCACGCCAAACAAATAATTGCGCAAAAACATAACACAGAAGATTTTGCCTCGATCATTTTTTGTAATCGAATTACTCAAAGGAATCATTTCAGTCCTAATGTATACATAATAATCATGTCATAAAATGTCTTCATGAATGAACTACAAATTATGATTAATATTGGTAGCTCTCATATGCTTTATATCTCGCATTTTTTTATGACAACTTGCTCACTTTCAAACACACTTAACCCATGCAGTAACTTCATATGAGGCTGATGCAAGTGTGCGATATAAAGAACTTAAGGAGGACCCTCGAATATAGATGTGATGTGTAAAGTAAAAGATAAGCGCACGCACAGCTGTGTGAGCAAGATAAGAGGCGCCTGCAAGAAGTTACCATGTTTGCAGTCCCACCAAAGCTGCAGACACACATAAACCTGGGATGCTAACCTAGTGCAATGCATTGTGGGATTTCACGACTGTCATGCTCTCAGAGTGCAAAATTGCAAAAAGCGGACTGTGTACTGAAAAGTGTGTGGTTTCTGATATCAAGACTAGAGCTGAGAAAGTCCACAAACTTGACACTAAAATGCTTTAGACTACAGCGCTGCTGAATTCTCTAATCTGATTGGTCGGAAAGGTGTAGATTAGTGCAGCTCTGACAGCATTTACAAATGCAAAGTGAACCGCTGATTTGTATTAATGCACTCATTCTAGTAAGTTATCGTTTCTACAGGAACAACTCGTTCACATGTACAGCAGATGCTCCACATCATGACTAATAATAATCCCAATTAAACATATTTAACAATAATTAAAAACATTATTATTTAATGTTTTGTAAGTCAGTACAAAATCACAACTGTTTTTTTTTTGTGGGGAGAAAAATAATGGCTAGATAACAAAAACGTACCAAGACATAAAAGTAGTATTACATAATTTCCCCTCAAATGAATCACATGTTAACTTAATTGATTATATATTTTTATTTAATTTAATTTTTTTAACCATGCAAATTTTCAGGACCATTTCTAAAAGGCACACTCAGTCACGTGACTAGGGATTGTTATAATAATAATAATAATAATAATAAACATGGAGTTAAAAAGAAACAAAAACTGATTCAGCAGTGTGAAAAATTTCACACACTTATATAATATTTTTAATAGAGATAAAGGGGGGTGAATCGCAATATCATACCGGCCGGTGTCTGGTGATTCCTGTTCCTAATCATTACACACTTTCCATATATTAATCTTCGACAATACTTTGTATTTGGTGCAACCACACCGAGTCGGGCACATTTCATAACTGAAAAAATACCTTTATAAAGGGCTGCACATTTTGATTTAAAACAAATAAATAAAAATGAATAAAATCACATTCGGTACGTATTGCTATTTAATTTCACTATTAAAATGCACCATTTTGTATTCAAACATATCTATCTAAGCCAACAGCAAAGAACAGCACAAATGATCTAATTAAAAGGAAGTTTGCCAATATTTATCCCCCCAATAACTGTTTGCTGGGGACGGGAATGACCAGGGACCGCCTGATACAATATTGTCATTACCATACATAGGTGACAATTCGGTTCGTATTGTGATTCTGCAAGTATAAAAAAATTATAAAATACAGCGATTTGACATTATTTTTAGATTATTCTTTTTAATTATTATTTTGTTACAATTCTAAAGGAACTTTAATAATTTTCTCCAACCACACAGGACGCTATGCTGTGTCAATAGTTTACAGCATGCCACCTGCAGGATTATAGAGGAATAGCAACATTTTATCACTTTAACTATAATCATGCACAATTTCAAAATGTATTTTTGAAATAAATCAGATTTTGGAGACAGTGCACTGACAGAAGAATTACCACACAAAAGAATCTCAATACATTACTGATTAAATTTTCCCAGAATCTCTACTGTTTGTTCCCCCATCAAAACAACAGATAACACCAGACGGGGGCTGAAGACTAAAAGCAATTTCTTTAAGTTCTTTGAATATTGAATTGAATCTGAATGTAACAGGTGCTTCCTCCGAGTCACATGAAGCCAGCAAACTGAATGTTTTCAAACTGCATCACAGGGAAGTGCATCAGTGTAACAGCTCATGCTATCCACCCATTTCCTCATGCATGAGGTCACAGAGGCCCCTGATTGGTTGTCGTCACTGTGACTGACAGAAGAGTGAGGGACACACCCCTCGCACCCAATGCTAATTCAGCTGACTACAGATGGCTTTAGCACCATCATGAGTAAAACTAGCAAACTGGTTAGACAGATTCAGAATAGTTTAATAATAATAATAATAATAATTAATACACCACAAATTAATGCTGCACAAATGATCACATAAAAAAAATTGAAAGCACAATATGGAATTTGTCAATTTCAAAATTACTTTTAAAAAATTCATCATTTTTACCTGCTAAATAAATATTAGCAAACATCTTCACAATGAGATTATTTGTCCAACTATTTGGAATTATTTCAGATGAATACGTTTGAATACAATACGGTTGTTTAATAGTTAAATATCACAGTTTGAAGCAAGATGTCAAAATAATCACAATTTTTCTTTTAATTATTTTTAACAAAATCATACACCACCCTAACAACAAATGAACCAAATGACACAGTTTCTTGCTAAAGCATGATACTTAAGTTACAGGTAGAAAACAATGCCAGTGTATCATGGCATAGATACTAATTAACAGTATCTATGCCATGATACACTGGCAATTATATACTAATTATTTAAATACATAACACACAGTCCAGCATTCTTTCCTCCAACAGCCTCAACTGAGTGAGATGTTCACAAATTCAAGTCAAATACAAGATCAAAGTTCAGCTGGATGAGGTCATCACAAACTGAAAGTACTTGCTACAAAAGGCTAATACGCAGTTCACAGAAGTTTCTGCAAAATTGTTAACATTACGATCAAACATTAGAATCTGGCACCATTTTTATAAAAGGATGGATGAATGATTTACTTAAGTTATAAATCTAGTGTCAATGACGTCAATAAAGGAAAAGAGAAGAAGTAGAATACACAGGACATTGTGAAAATCTTTTAAAAGGTAAGGAATTTATAAAAAATAATTAATTAAAAAAAAAAGCCTAGAAATAAATCGATTGTAAAACACGACTACTATTTGACTACGGACATGTCAAGGAGTTTGAAATCATTAAATCTTACAACAGTGCTGAATAACTCATCCTAAGAAAACGTGCATATGCCATGTCGAGGTGTTCAGGTGTGCGCATTGGACTTAAACACAGCCGAACGTATACTGAAAGAGACTTAATGAATAATCCATTACTGCAAATACTGCAACACATCCTCATCTCTCACACACACGGACAGTAACAGCGCTGTAGCACTAGCTTAACGGACACAACCTGACTTCATTCATGCCAGCTCCTAGTTCTGGGAGATCCAGATTGTGTTGATACTTTCCACACCACCGGATCAGCGAGTCAGTAAGATGAACGGATCAGTACGGGTCACTGCCATGCACCATTCTCTCATTCGGCAGTTGAGATTCTGTCAAACAGGTTTTTTTTTTACGTTATAAGTTTCTGTTAGCATTCACAAATGTGTGGTCAGAAACACTGACAGAACTTCATTCTTCTTCAACTTTAACACATTTTCAAATTCCATGGTCTTACCTGATTTTTTTTTTCTTTCTATATTGTAAAACAATGCTGAAGGCATCCAAAATTTGCAAATGCACTTGACAATACTGTTCTTGAAAGAACTTATCCAGAACAGCTGACTGATGTTTTTGTTGTTGTTTTATTACCCACTGCCATATGTGTTATTTTAGATTTTTGAGAGAATCCAGCATTGTTCTAGAATGTAGAAAATTTATCCAAACCCATGTCCAAACTTTTGACTGATACTCAAGATTAGGCATGACTAAATGGCGGACTGCGGTCTGGACCCGGACCGATTGCCAGTTTCTATCCAGACCCTGATGCTTTTCTGATAAATGAGAATAATTAATATACCAGTAATCTGCCACATTTTTCCCCTTGAGGTAAAACAGAAACAAAAACGCAATACAGCATGGATTTCCCAGAAAAAAAACCAAGGTAGACTATGAAAAACGAACCTTCAAAGATGAATGGACAAATCAATGTATGTTTATTCTTCCAGTTTGTCTTATACGTTCCCGAAACCATGGTGATAATTAAAAGCAGTGATGTGAAACGCCACTATGAGACAAAGCACGGGTCGTTACAACAAACTTATCCGCAGCAGTCCGTGGTGTGGGCGTGTAAAATACCTGAACTGAGAGCTCAGTATGACAGAGCAACCAGAGCCCTTTCACATTCAATCACAGCCCAGCAGTGTGCAAATAAAGATTCACTAAAGATTGATTAAATACTGTTTGGGTACAAAATACAGGGTACAAGTATACAGGCAATCAAAGTTCAAACTGTCCACAGGTTTAAAACAGTTACTTTAAATTTAGTGAAACTAAAAAAAAAAAAAATAATAAAAAAATGTCCTAACCCTAATGTTTAGGCGGAGACTCACACGGACGAGAGACATCGTGTGTGTGCTATGTAACTGCTTTATTAACAAACATTTCATATGCTGTCTCCGCAGCAGACTTTACGCTTTTTTAGTAACAGCGAAGGGGCAGCTTTTAAACAGTGACACAGCCGACAATGTCTGTAATAATAAATTAAACGTCGCTCTTACAGCACCACAGATCAAGCGCAGATTCATACATGCCGCACAGAGTGAAACCAACGATAAAACAAGCTGCATTCATGGAATAAAGGGCATCAACCATGGCACACTCATTAAAATAATCGGATTTTAAATATACATTTTACATACTGTATGTATATACACATATATTTGAGTGTACACAACTGTTTTATTTTAGATTCTCTTAGATTCACGCTCGTCAGGGGTACGGGCGGCAAACTGACTGGTGGTACTGACACTTTCACAAATTGCCATCCACTCATTCTTTAACTTTAGAGGTAAGATTAAGTAATTTGCCTTTAATTATTCTTGACATTTTACTCCCTGCTCCGCAAGGAAAAAGGCTCTCATTCTCTCTCCAGTTTTGTTTTCTTTTTAAAGTCATTTAGATCAGATTATGACTCCTACACAGCTCTTCCATAGGACTTGAACAGTTTGATTAGTCTGATTAGGATAACGTCATGCAGCCGAGTCACGCATCTATAAGTTTTGTCTGTGGGCGTAAAGCTTTGGAACAACCGCCGCTGATGTCACCATTTTTATTTTCCACCATTTAAAACGGTAAAACTGGTCAAAACTACAACACCTGCATACTTTACGGCTCTCAGTGTTGTGACACTTTCCTTGGCGCAGTTCTACTCCTCGCTTTTAAAAAAAAAAAAAAGAATAGGAAGCTTCATAAAAAAACTTTTATGTCCTACTCTGAGCTAAAAATATTTTATTCTTATCCCAAGAAACTTAGGGCACGAGGAGTGGTACACCCTAGATGGGGTGCCAAACCATCGCAGGGCATGCGTGCACACACGCACACTTATTTCTACACTACGTGCAATTTGGCAACACCAATTAGCCTAATCTGCATGCCTTTGGATGGTGTGAGGAAACCGGAGCACCCGAAAGAAACGCACCCAGCACGGGAAGAACATTCAAAAACATGCACACAGACCCGAGGCAAGAAACGAACCCGGACCCTGGAGGTGCGAGGCGACAGTGCTGACCCCTATGCCACCGGAACCCCAGATATTCTAATTAAGGTGGGAACCGAACCCAGAGAGTGGTACCCACTATGCGACCATGACGCCAAATTAGTCTAGATAACCAAAATAAATGAAGAAAACCATAACGGGTTATAGATGATAAAGTTTGATAAACAGCAACGCTGTCTAGCCGATAAGAATTATAAACTAAAAGAAAGAAAAAAACTAAGTGGACATGTTTATGATTAAATGAGATGATTAACTTTATAAACCAGGAAAAACTGTGTGAAATAGGAATACTTTGAAACACCTACTTCCCACGAATCACCTA
Source organism: Clarias laeviceps (assembly GCA_030014305.1). Taxonomy (NCBI): domain Eukaryota; kingdom Metazoa; phylum Chordata; class Actinopteri; order Siluriformes; family Clariidae; genus Clarias; species Clarias laeviceps. Next base: position 22,072,312 of record JAQMYJ010000009.1, read on the forward strand.
CAGTACTTACTTACTGTTGGTCAGAAGTCATGCTAATCATGCTAATATTCACTTCACAATACAGTCCATAGCAGCAAGCAAGCTAATCAGCTAAATAAAGTATTAAACAAACAAATACAAACATTCTGCACAACTTAAGGTAATTTGCACATGGAATCATCCATATCAACCATAGTAATTCAATTTGTGTAACACGAGTGACGTAAATAAAATCAGTTTAGCTAGCTCCTAGGCTATTTGATAAGTATCATGTTAGCCAGCTAGCTAACCGGTTTCGTTTTGTTTTGCACTGGATAATAATGATATTATTAAATGCAACGAGTTTCTGTAACGAATATATGAGTGTTATATAACATGTTGAAAAAATGTTACGTTAAAACATTGAATGGATTTATTTCTTTAATAGGGGGTGTGTTATTTTATAAGTCGCGCGGGAGAATTTGGCTACACAAGCTAATGCTAACGGTGCTGGATGCTAAAAGGCTAAAAGCTACCTAGCATTAAGGTGAAGTTTGCTAGCAATACATGAGCAGATGATATTAGAGAAAGTGTTTGATTTCTATATGTGTATATACAAAAAAAAATAAAAAATACAATTACATAAAGGAAGAACAAAAAAGACTATTAGAGGTTTGTGCAGACGCAGGGCGTTCCCTTAAGTCTATTTCTCGAATAAAAAAAAAACAAATATACACAATGCATATACACATTTATCTGGGATAATAAACTATTAAACATGGGTATTTTTTAATCGGAAATATTTATCAAAAAAATGCATATAATGCGTGGTGTAAGAGACATTATCACGTTTTTTTTTTTACTATTGCACAGTATTGCACTACAGCCAGCCTTGTTTACAGTGAGCTTAAATAGCAAAAAAGATCTCATTTACTGAAAAATAAACAACAAACTAAATTGCACTAAAAAGATGTCCACTCCGTTACACGATAATATTACTATACCAGCATACAATGCGTACAATTCATTCAGTGCTAATTGCTCAATAATTGTGCATCTAAACTCAATATTTTTATCAAACTTGTCGTACACAGAGGTTAATGATGCGCTAAAATAATTGCCCAGGATGCAGGATGTCAAAACAAACGCTATTAAATTCTCTCAAAGCACATGCACACATATTGTAAGCAAATAAATCAAACATTGCATTGATTCACAGCTAGGAACACACATATAAATACAGACAGGCAAATCAACATGATGACAGGCCACAAGTCAACAACACACTGATCATCGCATCGAATAAACCACGCCGCTCGGTCCGTCATCGTTTTACGTAACCTTCTTAAATCGCTCAATAAAAAAATAATAGTAATAAATCATAACCCCAAGGCCAGACCTAACCCCCGACCATGCTGAACGAACATTAAGATTCCCTGCTTCTACAATAACAAAATATAAAGCTTTGCTTACCTGCACATGATCCGCCATTTTGCTCCATTCATGCTCCTCTCACTCTCTCTGCGTGCATATGGCTACGTACAACACAGCACGTACGCTACTAGCGTACAGCATGAAGAATCTGCAGCGGCGTCCATATCCTGCGTAAGCACAGCCGGCGCGTAACTCGCGCGCAGACTCCGTTCAGTCCTTCGCACTCGTCAAAAGTACCTCCATATTGGACAGGGCAACAATCCTAGTGGGTAAGTCAAGTAAAGCCATGACCAAATATTTTTAAAATAACACAAACATTAATTTTCACAAAGTCTGCTGCTGCATTGTTTTTAGATATTTTGGTCAGATGTTACTATGGTATACTGAAGTATAATTATAAGTATTTCATAAAGTGTTCAAGGCTTTGACAGTTTATGCAAAGATTTAACATCTGCTGTGTTAATTCCATTTTTTTCAAAACCTCTGTAATTCACCCTGGCACGCTGTCAATAAACCTGTATAATCAATGCTTGGGGTTTGTCAGAATTTGTGGGGTTTTGTTTGTCCATTTATTGAGGATTTATCACAAGTTCTCAATGGGATTAAGGTCTGGGGAGTTTCCTGGACCTAAAATTTTAATGTTTTGTTCCATTAGCCACTTAGTTATAATTTTTTCCTCATGTCAAGGTGCTTCATTATGCTGGAAAAGGCATTATTCATCACCAAACTGTTCTTGGATGTTTGGGAGAAGTTTCTCTCAGAGGGTGTTTTTGTACAATTCTTTATTCATGGCTGTGTTCTTAGGCAACATTGTGAGTGAGCCCATTCCCTTGGCTGAGACGCAACCTCACAGATGAAAGGTCTCAGAGTGCTTTATTGTTGCCATGACACAGGACTGATGGTAGCACTTACCTTTTCTTCTTCGGACAAGCTTTTTTTCCAGATGCCCCAAACAATCAGAAAAGGGATTCATCAGAGAAAAATTACTTTACCCCAGCAGCACAATCCCTTTTGCAGAATAACAGTCGATACCAGATGTTTTTCCTGGAGAGAACTGACTTCTTTGCTGCCCTTCTTTAAATGTACTGTATGAAGGTGAGCGCTTCCTTCAGTCTTGTGTCATCAGCAACTTCTCTCAACCATTAAAGAACAGTTTGGTCATAAACAATGCCTTTTTCAGCATGATGGAGCACCTTGCCATAAGAAAAAAATGATAACTAAGTGGCTAAAGGAACAAAACATTGAAATTTTGGGCCCAGGAAACTACCCAGACCTTAATCCTGTTAAGAACTTGTGATAAATCCTCAAGAGGTGGACAAACAAAAACCCACAAATTCTGAAAAACTCCAAGCAATGATTTTGCAAGCATGAGCTGCCATCAGTCAGGATGTGACCCAGAAGTTTGGGTGAATGTCTGGGTGAATTGCAGGGGTCTTGGGAAAAAAAAGAAGGGTCAACACTACAAATACTGTCTCATGGAAAAAACTTAATGTAATTATCAGTAAAAGCCTTTGACATTTATGATATTTATGCCTGACCTTATAAATGTTCTAAGTGTCTTATAAATGGGCACGAATTCCCACAGAAAACTCCAAAGTCTTGTGGACAGCCTTCCAAGAAGCACTGTGACCTTGCACCTCCAGGATCTGGGTTCGATTCCCGCCTCAGATATGTGCAAGTGAAGGTTTCATGTTCTCCCCATGCTTACTGGGTCTCCTCCAGTTACTGCCGTTTCCTCCCAAAGTCCAAAGACATGCAGTTTAGGCTAATTGACATTCCTAAATTGCCCGTAGTGTTTGAATGAATTTTAGTGAATGTTTCACCCAAATGAGGATGGGTTCCCTGTTGAGTCCGGTTCCTCTCAAGGTTTCTTCCTATTGCCATCTCAAGGAGTTTTTCCTTGCCACTGTCACCCTCGGCTTGCTCATCAGGGACTTTGTGACCATTTTGATTCATACACATTCACATTCCACACAAACTTAAATAATTCTTTCGATTGTGTAAAGCTGCTTTGCAACAATGACCATTGTTAAAAGCGCTATACAAATAAAACTGAATTGAATTGAATTGAATGAGCATGTGTATGCCCTGTGATGGATTGGCACCCCATTCAGGGTCTAGTTTGCATGTTCTCCCAGTGCATGGAGGGTTTCCTCCCACAGTCCAAAGACATGCAGATTAGGTTAATTGGTGTTCCCAAATTGCCCATAGTGTGTGCGCGCGTGTGTACCCTGCGATGGATTGACACACTGTCCAGGGTGTACATCTTGTGCCTCATGACCAAAATCTCCTGGGATAGGATCCTGGCCCTCTGCAACCCTGTACATGCTAAGCAGCAGAAGAAGATGAATGAATAAATTATTCAGAGGGTGTGCATATATTTTAAACATCTATGACAGTGGTGTCCAATATTATCCAGAAAGGGCTTGTGTGTGTGTGTGTGTGTGTGTGTGTGTGTGTGTGTGCAGGTTTTCATTCCAACCAAGCAGAAGTCACACTTGATTCCACCCTTGGTTGGTATGAAAACCCTCTCTTGAGAAGATCGAACACGACTGGTCTACAATTTCGAACACGACTGGTCTGCAATTTCTTTCCAGAAACACATAGGTTTTACTGTTAAACCCTCTGATCTCATCAATCAGACAACCCATTAAAATATCTGACCACTTGGCAGGTGCCATTGTAATGAAATTATTAATTAAATTCATGTTACCTGTGAGTAGTTTTAATGGGTTGTTTGATTCATTGTTTCCCTGTGGGAAGCACGACAAATAGGCAAGTGTAAGGATCAGAGCTGTTTTGACAAGAAGCTAATTTGGAAGGCTAGACAACCTGCTTAAGACCATCCCCAAAATGTCAAGTCTTGTGGGGGGGGCTACGTATGCCATGGATAGGATCTACTAAAAGTAGTCCAAGGGGGGACAACCTGGAAACTGGTGACAGGGTCATGGATGCTCAATGATGCATGTGCGGAGTGAAGGCTAGTCTGTCTGGTCTGCTTCCACAAAAAGATTTACTGCACAACAAATTTCTGCAAAAGTGAATGCTGGCTCTGATAGAACGGTGTCAGAAAACTCAGTGCATCATACTGTAGCTTGCTGTGCAGCCACAGACTGGTCAGGGAGCCCATGCTGACCCTGTCAACTGCAGAAAGCGACCACAACTGGCATGTAAGCATCACAACTGGAACATAGAGAAATGAAGGATGTTGGCTCGGTCTAATAAATCATATATTTTTTTGCATCATGTTGATGCGTGTGCTTCACGTACCTGAGAAAGAGATGTGTCATGGGAAGAAGATAAGCCAATGAGGGCAGTGTGAGAATCCAAAGGAAACCTTAGATCCTTGCATTCATGTAGATGTTACTTTGACATGTATCACCTACCCACATACTGTATTCCTCTTCATAGCAACAGTATACTCTTATGGTATTTTCCTCTTTCAGCAAAATAATGTGCCCTGTAACAGTAAAACGATACTCAGGAATGGTTTGAGAAACATGACAAAGAGTTCAATTTGTTGACTTGACCTTAATCTCAGTCTTATTGAGCATTTTTTCGATGTTCTGGACAAACAAGTCTGATTTATGGAGATCCCCCTCAAAATTTACAGAGATTGCTAGGATCTGCTGCTAATGTATTGGTGTCAGATACCACAGCACACCTTTAGAGGTCTCATGGAATTCATGCCATGTTTTGGCTGCACAAGTAGGCTGTAATATTGGCTGAATAAGTTTATAATGCATCCTCATCAGATGTTCTGAGGTAAATTGAGAACCAACCCAAAGGTAAGTCTTCTGGGATATGTCTCTATCAACTTTGCACATACATATAGCAAATTTTCAACTCAGCAACAGTGCTCAAGCTTGGAGACAGTTGGTGAACATAAACTTGATGTCTTACCACTGATTATCAATTATGTCTGGGCTTTGACTGGGGCATTCTAACATTTTCATGTTCTGGATCATACTAGTGTAGCTTTGGTTGTGTGCTTACTATATAGTTAATAATTGCTTAATAATATAACTGTATAATTATTGAATTTGTTGGATGGTGAACCTCTGCCCCAGTCTTAATTCTCTTGCAGACTAGAATGGGTTTTTTACCTAATATTTCTCTGGAAACTTCCTATGAAATTAGGAAATTCCCACAACATAATGCTACAACAACTGTGCTTCATGCTAGGAACATCTTTTTCAGGATGCCTTGCAGTGTTTTGTTTTCGGTCAACAGTAGCACTGTGTGTCACGGTCAAAAAGTTTACTTTTGTTTCCATTAGAACAAATAACGTTTTTTTCTATTTTTGATGAGTCTCCAACATGGGTCTTGGCAAACTCATGGCCTTTCTCTTCTCACCACTCTCTGGGCTATGATTGTTTTCTGAAAAATTTGGATGAATCTCTCTGGCTCCAACAGAGTCACACTTGGCTGCTTGGCCATTTCTCTGACTAATGTCATCCTTACATGCTCACTGAGTCACCAGAAAGGCACCAGAACACCCAGTGTGTATCTATTGTATACAGACGAATATGTTTAATGCTGTTCTGCATAATATAAATTTTCTAATATTTTTATAACTACAACCTGATACTGATACTTTCCCCAGACGTTTCCTTGTATTTGCTTTTTTAAACCTCCTTGGTCTTCATGGTGATATTATTTGGTCATGTACATTTTCTAACAAACTCTACGTTCTTCCAGGAACTAATCAGCTATAACATCAACTCGACCGCCAGGTGAATTGAATAATTTTGACCAATTATATACCACAAAATTGGTGACACGATCAAGGGCCAGAACACCCAGTGTACCACGGACTGCTGCATATAGAGCTTAGCACGAAAAAATTCCAAGGCTGCCAAAGATGGCCTCTAAACTCCTCAGAGCCTAATCCGGGTTAACAACAATAGGATGTGCTGGACAAACAAATCAAATCAAGTGATTTCCCACCCCATAATCTAAAGTGGAACCCAAAACCTAGGTGGTTTTACTGTTAATGTTTTTAGTGTTATTGCTGATTGGTGTATATTGAGATCACAACCACTTTATTTGCATGCAGTTTGACTCTGGATGGGAACTGGTTGCACCACAGATTTAATTTAGGGGGTCATAGCAAAATTACACATTTTATATTTATTTTGCTCTACTTTTATGGTCAAATTTCCATAAAATATATGACAAAATCCTCAATAACTCTATCTCAGTTCCAGGTTAGACCACCAAAAATAGGGAAAAAGCCAAACTCCCTACCCATTCCTTCTCTCTCTCTCCCTCTCTTTCTCCCTCTCTGTGTTTCTGTAATGCCCATTTCAGACACAGGAGTGCAGTGTTTCTCCATGGCAGCACGGTGACTTCAGCGCTGTATGATTTATTTAATCACTGACACAGAGCATCGTTTCCTCAGAGATCATTTCTCAGAGCTCTCTGACCAATTTGTATGCAATTTTCACCGAGCAGGTTCCCTTAAGCACCGGTAATCTAACAGCACTGTTTCCAATTAGAGTTCCCAAACTGTTTTATTTCTCTGTATTTTATTTAATCTTCCTCCTATAGTATAAGTTATTTCTCTTTATGCTTCTCTCGCTTACATTTTTGCCACTGTAGCCCCTTATAACAAAAAAAATACAAATCTCAATTTGTTTTCTAAGATGAAATATATAACTAAAAGTAAGTGAAATACCTTTAAGCATTTTTTTTGTTACGTCAATGTACTAAATAAAAGAAGAATATCAGAAACTTTAAAATGAGATGTCTTATTTATCCATCATGAGTTTAATTATTGGCTCCGCTTCTTCCACCATTCACCAAAAAAATTAGCAAGCTAGCTCCAAGAATAGTCGATAAAGTATAGTGTATGTCCTTAAAATTGTTTACTCAGGCGCTGCTTGAACACAGTTAGCGTCTGTAATGCCTAACAAAGACTTTATTACCTCAGAAATCTAAGTATAAAAAGAACCGACTGGATATCATCTAAGGCTAATTTAGCCATGCACTTAGCTAGTTTCTAATTTGGAGGCTATTTACTTCCTTTGCTTCTGCAAAATGAAAGAATGTTTTGGTCGAGTGACTGCATTTGAGGTACAGGGGAAATTGTGTGCATTTAATTTTAGTCGCTCTAAATGTGCAATTGAACTTCGGTCTGACTCGTTATAGGCTCTTGCGGAAAAGACCTTCACTAAGATTCTCAGTAAATACTTAAAGATATGGTTTTATTTTTGTCTATAAACCATAGGGAAGGAAGTCATGCATTGAAAATAAGCTCTATTAAAGCCAGCAAATCAGTCGCAGCTCGTGTAAGCCACACATCCTCTGCAAGTGACAGATATCATCAGTTGAGGCAAAGTATAAAAGACAGTTCAGCATACTAAAAAAACAAACAAATAGCAGCTACTTTAGCTATGCCACATGTAGTGATATAAATGAACTAATATTTCCATTACAGGTAAGCAAATAACAGGTTTACATAAATAGGGTTCCCTACAAATAAAAGAAAGGTTCATTGGTCAGAACTCGCTCTTTCGATGATATCTTACATTGGAGGACCTGAAACCAGTCTAAGAAAACATTCTGTCTGTCTTTCTGTTTGTATGTGTGCATATAACATCATGCAAAACGGGCTGGACAGAATTTAATGAAACCTTTGCAGTGCTTAGATATCTGCCTGAAATTTAACCTGCACCATAAGTGAAATCAAAATGTTGATTAAATGCGATGTCATGAATAGTTAAGTTGAAGTTGTTTAATTTAGTTTAAAATGTGCTACTAATAAGCTATTTGCTCAATAAAAAGTGGTAAAGTGCCCGCCCTATCATCCGGAGATCGCTGGTTCGATTCCCGGGTGATGTGTGGTGTGTAACCTCTCGCAGCCGGAGGTCAAGAGAGAGCTGATTGGCCGAGCTCTCTCAGAGGGGAGGGATGAGAGGTACTTAGTGCTCCCACATTAATCACGGCTC
>JAQMYJ010000009.1:22080756-22102927 GCA_030014305.1 Clarias laeviceps
TACAGCCAATCAGGGGCGTCTGTGAGCTCACGCAAGCGAAAGGAGCGGATAGCGCTGTCCTCCGAGTGTGTTACACCACCCCCAACGGTGCGTGAGCGAGCAGTTCGAAAAGATGACGTCGGCTGGTGTCACGTGGTTCGGAGGAAACACGTGATAGTCTTCGGCCCGACTGAGTGGTAGTAGTTGCCCTAATGTGGGAGCCCCCTAGTGACGGGGAGGAATTGGACGCGACTAAATTAGGGAGAAAATCTGGAAAAAAATCCAAAAAAAAAAAAAAAGAAATGTTAAACTGATTAGTGGGATTACCGTAGTTTTCATGTTTAAGGGTGTGGATAAAATGCTTTATTTTGTAACATTGCTCATCGTCTATACAGGTTTATCCTTAGACTTAGAGCATGAGGCGGGGAACACCATGGATGGGGTGCCATGCCATTGAAAGGCATCACCAGTGTGTGCTGGGTGAAAATATAGAGCACATGTACTGTAAGCTAGGCTTAAATTTCAAATATAATAAATAACTATAATAAATGATAAATATTGCAAAACAGTGTCAAGGCACTATAAAGTTGAAAGAAGCCAATTTGATAGATGAATTTAGATTTATAATAAATAAAGCAGAGTTATAATAAATAAATAAATAAATAAATAAATAAATAAAACCACAACCCTGGATCTTGAAAGATTTCTTTGCTGTAAGGACTAGTATAAAATATACACTCATTAAAAGTCTTTTAATAGAATTACTAATTTATCATTGCACACATAAAAGGATCATTTATTATTTAAAATGTGTATTGCATTTATCTTTTTTCTTCATGTGTACTGACTTGAAAGCTAGTTAGAATTTCAGCTTATTTTTTCCTTCCAATTTGCTTTTTTGCAAGTTCCTTCCCACTATCGAACACTTGATGACAGCTACAAACCAGCGGTGAAGGTTAACACATGCTTTGTCAAAATGCGTGACTCCAACCACCACATTTTAAGAACTGTTTCTTACACTGCATCACAGGGCAGCTCATCTCACTCAATGGAGATTATGGCATTTTTTTATAATTAATTACCTATCCTGATTACAGGTAGTCCCCAACTTACGAACAAGTTCTGTTCCGGGAGCATATCAATCCTAAATCTTCCCTATTTCCCCACAGAGCCATCATGTGGCCAAAAACCGTAATTGTGCCTAAGGTAATGAATCTCGCAGTGAAATTTTGTGAAAGATTTTCTAAAATTAGGATTATTCACCATCTGTACCACTTTACAGGACAGCCATTTTGTATCATCGTGCTTCTGGACTGATTCACTGAAACCAGTGAAGCAGACTCATTTCTATCACACCCCCACACACACATACAATATACCCGGATTTTAGACATTTTATACATTCACTCACACACTGAAAATATTTTATATAATTGTAAATATTGGTATGTTGTACAATACATGTGTACTACTTCCGTACATTTGACTACATTTGTTATATTTCCCATTTCATGTCCTCAGGAAATCTTTAAGTTTTGGTTATCCAACATTTGCACGCATGGAAATAACATGCATGCTTCAAAAATGCTGCAGCAATACAGCTCAAGTTTTATTAAGAAACCACTTATTGACGAGTCCTCTACAGTATAAAGGTGTCACACATATTTATCTGTAACATATCAGCTTATGTGAGAAAAAAAATTGCACACTGGGCACAGTCCAAAATCTGCCCTGAATAATATTAATCATTAAACATGAAATGTGATCTTTAGCGGACACTGTGCTCTTCTGATCTCTCTCACTCATTCTCATTCGTATCCCAGGGGACTTAGGGCACGAGGTGGGTCACACCCTTAATGGCAGCTGATGCTGCATGTCCTTTTACTGTAAGAAGGAAACTGAAGTACCCAGAAGAAACCCACTTAATAGGAAGACAACATGCAAACTCCACTCACACAGATCTGAGGTGGGAACCCTTCATACATCACTCACCCACCTGGACACTAGAAAGGGGAATTATGTTAAAATACTCTTTGTAGACTACAGCTTAGCATTTAGCACTATAATACCCTCCACACTCACCACCAAGCTGGAGCACCTGGGACTCAGCCCATCTCTGTGTCAGTGGATGTCTAATTTCCTAACTGGCAAACCACATGCAGTAAGGATGGGCGGACATCTGCAGCTCCCTGACCTGCACTCAATCTACAACAAGCGGGGCTGGACCAAGGCCAGGAAGATCATGAAGGACCTCAGCCTCCCCAGCATAGGACTTTTCTCTCTATTGCAGTCAGGAAAGCGCTTCTGCTCCCTGAAGGCTAAAACAAAGAGACTGAGGAAAAGCTTTTTCCCGCAGTCTATAAAGACTCTCAAACAGAACTCTACATAGATCTCAACTGATTGGACTTGCTATGTTTCCTTCATACCTTCACACATGTGTTGGAACACACCAAACCAACCACTGAACATGGTCTGAACAGGACTGAAGGACTGAACACACAAACATATATGGTTGCACATTCTGGTTTATGGTTGCACATTCTGGTTTTATGTTCACATATAAATGGGCTACCTTTGCACTACTGCACTTTAAAGATGGACAATGTCACCTGCACATTGCACCTTCCATATTTAATACAGTTTATTTATACAGTTCTTACTTTCTTACAGTCTTACATTTTTACATACTTTACATATTTATACTTTACATTTTGTTTAATTCTATTTTATTTTATTGTAACAAAATTAAAAAATTCTTTCCTATTAGCAATTACTGTATGTCTCCTTACTTCCTTTTTTTTCAAGGTCACAAACAAGGTTGTGTAAGCATTTTACTGCATATCATACTGTGTATGGTTGTGTTTATGACACATAAAAATTTAAATTTGAAACGAAGCGATATTGCTAACCACTACGCCACCCACTTACATTAGCTACATTTTTTAATTTACAGTAATTAATCTTTATGTTTCTTTATTTTTAATTTCCGTTTTAAAAGGCCGGTATTATCGGTACAGGAAGCAAAAGTCTACATATATATTAGGACATTGGTACATATATAAATATATATATATATATATATATATATAGTAGTGTTTAACTATCTGGTCACATGCAAACACTTCTACATTGAAACCATTAGGGTCTCTGTATAAGCAAACCTTGAAAATATTTGACAGAATATTTGCATGGAGTTAGAATAACATGACTATCTATGTAAATTTGTGTTTAATGTTTAAAATTATCCATGGGCTGACTTCTCCTCCACTCAGACAATTTGTGAACATAAGAACTACTGGCATACAAAGGGTGCAGTTAGAGGGGACTTTTCACATTCAGTCAGTTGTCATTTTCTGTTAAAGAGCATAAAAAATGGAACCCTGTCCCAGTGCGTATTCGAGAACTGGATTGATATGACACGTTCAAAATTTATCTGAAAAATCTGATTGAAGAACAATCAGACTTGTAAACATTAACTTAATTAATGAGATCTCCCCTGTAGCCTGACCTTACATTCTTCCTGTCTATAACCATGTTATATTGGTGTTTTAAATGCTTGTTTTATATAAATGTACTGTACTGTATATATTTCGTAGTTTTATGACTTCATGATTATAATGTGGTGTTATTGTTATACATTGTTTATTGTGTATATTTATTGGCCAGGGACTGCAGATGAACAATAGCAATTTGGCTAATTCTGGTACATTTACAGATATGTTAATTGATGTACAATGTCCCTTTCAAAAAAACTAACGAATATTTTTTTCATAACAGCAGCCAAATGAGAAAAAGGGGAAACAACATACTTTGAGTTTTTATCCAAACTATACTGAAAAAGTGTGCTTGGAAAAGGAACGAGAATCAAGCATGTCAGGATGCTGTTATGGGGGACGGTGCGTGGTGTTAGCGTGCTAGGTGGTTTTATAGTCCTTATGCAGGGCGTCGGAGGGGAGGCTGTATGTGCGGAAGTGCTTGTGCAAACTTTTGGGAAAGTTTATCGTTCGGAGATAACGTGGGTTTATTAATAAAACTCAAACACAAACATGAACACAGAAATACTCTGGAGGCAGGGTTAATCCTTATCTCTTTCCTTTGTCTTTATACTCTTTTTATTTCTCTTTTCTTTATCTTTTCACTTTTCTTTTCTGTTTTTTTGTTTTTCTCTTTTCACTTCTCTTTTCAGTTTTGTTTTCAGTTTTGTCTTTTCTTTATCTTTTCACATTTCTTTTCCTATACCAGAGCAACGCTCCCAGACCTGGTGCTACTGTATCTTATCTTAATGTCTGCATGTCAGTTGATTTGTCTTGGGGGCGGCCGCGGATCTGCCTGACTTGAAACCCGTAGAGCAGCGGATCTTCGAACAATCGTAGAGGCAAACAAATCATTGAAGTAGCTCATGTGTATTGTACAAAAAAATAGACACTGCAGTGCTCCAGATACCAATATTTACAATCATATACAATATTTTCAGTGTGCAAGTGAATGTATAAAATGTCTAAAGTCCAGTATATTGCGTATGGCGGTGCGGGAGAAATGAGTCGGCCTCACCGGTTTCAATGAATCAGTCCGTGAGCAGGACGATAGAGATTGTCTGTCCTGTTAAGCTGTCCTGATGCTGAATAACCCTAATTTCAGAAAATCCGGGCGTCCGGGATTTCCCTCGCGATTTAAAGGTGCAGAGACAACACTGTTACATTTGACATGCGTGACATTCATTTCACAGCAGCAAGTTAGTCTAGCCCTCTCATGTCCTCATCTTAGCCCTGTACTCAAACCTCTCACTGAGAGAGAGAGAGACTCACACAATCACTCATCTTCACACGCTCTCTCATCACACATCCTATTTCTCATGCTTTTATTTTGTTTTTACAAAACAAGCAAAGATATGAGCAAAATCATTGGGCTCCAGCCTCTTTCTGATGTGTCAGCTATAAACAGCTTTTATTTTGAAGTCAAATCACTACGTCTTTCCAATGCTCTACCACTTTTTTCCTCTCCAAGTGAAAAAATATTCGCATAGTCTGGTTGAAATTAACATTCATTTATAGCTGCATGATGGCAGTAATCAAATGCATAATCAAGGGGATAACAATTGGAACAGTCATAATAGTGCTAAACAGATCAACAGTCTAATAAAAAATAAATAGACATTCAAATGCATTTACAGACTGCAGCAAAGTTAACACTGCAACGCTAAAATATGCAGAACCTGGGCACGCGCAATGGTGGGGCGCCATGTGCGACTATGCACAGAACCAATGCCCTTATTTTCAGAATCTACCTCCAAGCTTTTTTGAAAAAATTGCCAGCTCCAGCTCAAACATTCAAAAGCTAATGTTTTTACAGACATAACCAACCTGATTCACCGAACACATAAAAAGTATATAATTGAATTGCTGTTAATGTGTGAAAGGGGTTTTCAATGAAGGTTATACAGTACCTGACAGTAAAGACCACTGGTGAATTCATGGTGTCTATTCACGTATTTCTGCACTGTAAATGTGTTCTTCTAGCAAGGCTTCTCTCGTTCAAACGCAAGGCATACATAGTTTCCGGAAGCTTGAAGTTTACATACATCTTAGTCAAAAAAAAAACATTTAAACTCAGTTTTTGTGACATTTATCCCTAGAAAATTTTCTTTGGAGCAAACTCTTCCGTAGTCTTCTTACAAAAAGTTGTTGGAATTTTAGCCCATTCATCCTAACAGAACTGGTGTACCTGTGGAACTGAATCAGTTTTGTAGGCCTCCTAATTTGCAGATGCTTTTTTACCTATTTGTCTTGTTTTACTGTGGATATCAACACTTTTGTACCTGTTCCCCCCAATGTCTTCACAAGTTTCTTTGCTATTGTTCTGGGGTCGATTTGTAATGAAGGTCCCATGATGTTTCTACTTGCGTAATACCATTGGTACAGATGAACATGGTACCTTCATTCATTTGGAAATTGTTGACTGAGAATAAATAAACCAGGCTTGTTGAGGTCCACAGGTTTTTTTTTTTTTTTTTAATATGATGTCAAACAAACAAAGAGGGACTGAGTTTGAAGGTCGGCCAAATGATCCACGGGTACCCGCAAGTGACCCAGATGATGTCAGTTAACCTTTTTGAAACTTCTACAGCCATGAAATCATTTCCTGGATTTTTTTTTAAAAGCTGTTTAAAAGCAGAATTAGATGAGTGTATGTACATTTCTGAGCCACTGAAAATTTTGATAATTCATCTGTAAACAATTGCTGGAAAAATTACTTGTGTTATGCATAAAGTAAATGTCCTAAATGACTTGCCAGAGCTATAGTTTTTATTTTAACATAAAATCTGTGGAGTTTTGATAACTTCATCCTAAAACTTCTGACTTCAAATGTACTGTATGGAACTTATCTTGCAGGCAGTAGAGCATGCTGAACAGGATAAGTCTGTTATATGGGTCACAGGACATCTGCAAAAACAGCTGCATGTGAGGATGATCTTCAAGTTAGAAGTAGAATGTCAGGGCTTTCTTACTATATAACCATTTTAATACTGATTATCACTGAGATAAAGAGAAAAAGGTTCACATTTTTCACATATACACATGCACACAGACACAGACACAGACACCACACACGCGGATACATGCACACCCACTCATCTAACTGTGACACTTATTTTAGATCCTCAACTCACAGGAAGTGAATTTAAGAAGGTCTTTCTCGACAACCCCCCCTACACACACACACACACACACACACACACTTACACACACACAAAGTATATGATTTACACACTCACACACACACAAACACAGCACAGCCACAAACTTCTGCAACCTAGTACATTACACACACACAAAAAAAAAAGAGGAACACGACAAGAGGAATGAAAACACAGAAGTCGAAAGAGGACGCTGCCGGAGAGAAGAAGAGAGTGCAAAGAAAGACAGACGAGCTGACAGAGAGAAAAACATAAGTAGAGAAGGAAGGACAGATACGAGAAAGAGATACAAGCAGAGAGCGAGAAACAGAAAGAGACAGGAAGACTGTTGCGGGAGAACGATGGAGGGAGACGTCAGAAAGAAAGGAATGCTCTATCAGCAGCAGCAGCGCTTTGGGAAGGTGAGATTTCGACTGCTAATACAGCTAACAATAGGAACATATTACTTACATCGATCAGCCATAACATTAACACCACCATCAGGTGAAGTAAGTAACACTTATGATGAATGATACTGTATACCAGTAAACTGATGACAGGATCATGGGCACACAGGATTCATTTATGGGGACCAATAGCTAGAAGTCTGCTGTAGCTGAAAGAAGTTCATGCTGGTTATAGTGTGATGAAGGTATCAGAGCACTCAATGCATTACAGCTTACTGTGTATGAGGCGTAACAGGAAAAGAGTTCAAGGACGTCGATCTCTCTTCCAAATTCCCCAGATCTCTGTCTGATCGAATATCCCTGTGATGTGACGGAAAACAGAAATCGGATCCATGGAGGATACACACTTACAGCACTTAAATGGATCTGCTGCATTTCCCGGTGCAAGATACAACACAACACCTTCAGAGGTCTTGTGGAGTCTGTGTCTTTAAGCGGTCAGAGCACACGGGGAACCTAAAACATATGGGTGCTTTTAATGTTAATGTTTACCATTTTATGGCTGATCGGTGTATGATCTCCATAATGATAGACTTTAGAAAGTGTCACTTTGTGTTTGCACTAAAAAAAATGACAAATGACCATTAACTTCCTGTTTAAGTGCACAGCCACGATTTCAGCAAAGAGTCTTTGCATGCGTCGATTCTAAGAATCATGCAAATGTGTCACGGTTGTTCCGATGAGATTTGGATTTAGAATCTGTGAGAACGGAACAATCGTCAGATCTCATAACCCCTCCACTCATTTCTCAACGCCTGCTTGCTTTTGTTTTTCTTTTTCTTTCTTTCTTTTTTGTTAAAAAAAACTTTAGCCTGGTTATACAGTATTTTCTGCTATTTGAACATACAAATATGCAAGATTCATTATGCATCTTAAAATTCATTTTATGCATATTCTTAGAAATGATATGATTTCTGGATATATGGTTCTGTATCAAAAATAACTGTGGCAAGTAAAAACAAACAAACAAACAACAAACAAAAAAAAACTAGGGTTATGTTTCAAAATGCATACTTACAGTATGCACTATTCTAGACATTTATTCAGAACTTTCTATTCCAGTTAGAATAAAAAACTAAGAAGCAAACGTTTATTAAGTCAACAAACTTACCAAAAGGTCTGTCATGCATATTGGATATTGTACATTATTACATACTTTTATAAATATAAAATGAGGCAGGGGTAGCTCAGTGGTTGAGGCATTGGACTATGTTTCAGAAGGTCCCAGGTTTAAACCCCACCACACCCAAGTTGCCGCTGTTGGGCCTTTGAGCAAGGCCATTAACCCTTAACTGCTCAAATGTGTAATGAGATAAAAATGTAAGTCACTCTGGATAAAGGCGTCTGCCAAATGCTGTAAATGTACATAAGGTCCAGGGTCTTGATTTGAGACAAAGCTCCCGACAACCATCTTGACAACAGCAGCAGGATTTATGAGAGACAGAACATGTTGGTGTATTTAAAGGAATAGTCACTTAAATCTAAATTGAGGTGCATATACGTACATTAACATAAACCTTTATAAACATTATAAACCTTCCTACTCTGCACACAAGTTTGTACACAAGTTTGTGTGTACAATGTAAGTAATTGGGGCCACAACCCTCAACCCTCATTCCATGTAAAAATACATTCCAAAGTCCAGCTGAGACTCATATGAAGCTTCTACTGTACATAGAGCTTAACCATATGGCTAGTTCTGGTGAAAGAAAAGAGTGAAAATGCAACTTTGAAACATACCAACTCGATTTAGGGTGTCGTGCAATTTGACCCAGATTATTTATATTGTACTCGTGTTCCAGGTGACAGACTTTATGGCCCAGGTGCAGAGCAGCATCATTTATAACAACCAAGACCTAATGAAATGTGCTTATATGCACCTCAATTTTGACTTGTCTCATTGTGCATGAAATTGGGAACCTCGTGGGTGTCGCCTTCAATCCCCAATTTTCAAAATATTAAACGATATTTTTAAAGGATTAAAAGGATTCCATATCATTCTGTAATAAATTTAAAAAATAATCAAACATGGGAGTTGCATAGGAGAGCAAAAATACAATCTTGAGAATTTGATAAGACCATTTCCTGTCATATTTTATTCCTTCCTTAATAAGATGAGTGGAAAAGTTGTTTAAAATGCAATAAGTAAAGCAATGAAGTGGGAAATGATGTACATTTATTAATTCACTGTAAAAGCTGCATTCATCTCCTCTGCTATGAAAGAAAAGCAGCCACAAAATATTTTATAACAGTGTTCCCTTCACTGCTTAATGATTTCCCAGGATATATTGATCTCATTTTCATCAAATCATCTGCGCTTTTATCTACTACTACGTTGTTCCCTTATTTTTTGTTCTTTTTAATTCCGTATGGATTTATCATTCCTACCATTTCTATCATTTCTATGATTATTGTTATTTTGATTGAGTAAGTATATTCTCAATATTGAGTAATATGTCAAAATATTGAAGAAACAAGTAGCCCTTTAGTCATTGTTTGAAGATTGACAGAGACTCAGCTGTGTAGACATCAAGAGGAAGTTCATTCCACCACATAGGTGCCAGAACAGAAAACAGCCTAGATGCCTGTCTTCCGCGATGTCTGAGAGATGAGGGGACCATCCAAGCAGTGCTGGAGAATCAGAGGAAATGTGGTGCAATGCGGGGTGTGATTAGAGCTGAGAGATAATAGGGTGCTGGGCCAGTTTTAGCTTTTTAGGCAAACATCAGGGTTTTGAATTTGGAATGATCCGATTGTTGTCCAAGTCTGGGCCAGGGGATGAATCAGCTGGGATGAACAGCAGTTTTTACAGAGAGTTAGTTTCAGCTGATGAGCTGACATCCAGGATGAGATGTCTGCCAGACCTGGAAACCTGAGTGACTGAGGGAAAAAAGGAGATAATAAGTTATGTCATCTGCATAACAATTGTATGAAAAGCCATGCGATGATATGACCTTGAGACCGTGTATAGAAGGAGAACAGAAGAGTACCAAGTACTGAGCCCTGCGGGACACCAGTAGAGAGTCTGCATGGGGCAGATGTGGATCACCTTTATGGAACCCCATACGACCTTCTAGTCTTCTAGTTATGAAGCAAACCATTGCCATGCTGTGCAACAGATTCCAAGGCTTGTAATAATAGATAAGATATTGTGATTCACTGTGTCAAATGTAGCTGAGAGGTCCAGAAGGATGAGGACAGATGACAGTTTAGCTGATCTAGCATCATGGAGCTTTTCAGTGACAGACAGAAGGGCAGTCTCTTTGCAACATGCCACTTTGAATCTGGGTTGGTTGGGATCATTTGATCATTTGACTATCTGACCGTTTTGATTCATACACATTCACATTCCATACAAACTTAAATAATTATTTTGATTGTGTAAAGCTGCTTTGCGACAATGACAATTGTTAAAAGCGCTATACAAATAAAATTGAATTGAATTGAATTGAATATATTAAACGTTAAGTTGTTTTTAAAGAGAATTTCTTACTCTTTCTTCTTCTAAAAATAAAAAAGCAGAAGAAGAAGTACAGGCATGGAAAACATGACTCATAAGTGTCTATCGATGTGTGTAAACAGTCTGAGGGCATGTGCATCATGTGTAAAATGTGTGAACCCTCAGCACAATGGAATTTCTCAATGTACAGCGACGCAATGAAGAGACAGTCTGATCTAGCGGGAATGAACAAGTGGTAACATATCAGATACGGAGTGAGAATGAACCCCAGAAGGACAGGGATATCTGACAGTTTTGACCATGTGGGGTCATTTCACCGGTTCCCAAATGAAACACTGCTTTTATAGGAAGGAAACTACAGGTTTTTATTTACAAACAAACAAACAAGCAAACAAAAAAACTATTCCTAACATTTCTTTTAAATTATACAGGCTAACTTTCAGGTCTTCTTTAGAACGTAGATAAAACTCAAGACTCCTTAAGAGTACTTTACAATGTCTTCACAAGAACCAAAATTCACTGAGTAAGTCTTCAAGTTAAATTAAATTAAATTAAATTAAATTAAATTAAATTAAATTAAATTAAATTAAATTAAATGTTAACAAATACTTTACTGTGGCTGCAAAGTGACTAAAGATGCGATTTAAAAATTGATTGTTTGTGTAACCACCTCAGCAGCAGCCTCATTTCCCCTCTCGTCTGTTCCAACCACTTAGCATTCAGCATCACCAATGTACTAATCACACGCCTCATCATCTGTCCTCATCTGCACCTGTTTCTCACTGGTTCATGCCTAAATATACATGTTTTTTATGCTTCAATGATGCATATGTCACAAAAATCTTTCTTCTGAAACTGCTCAGATGGACTGGACTGAAAATTAGAGTCCAAAAGTTATTTAGGAAGCCCTTAAAAATACAAGAAAGTCTGGATCTTTGGAAGCGAAATATGAATAAATGTTGGGTGGCTTAATACTTTTGCATGAAATGTATGTGCGTGTGTGCTTGTGTTTTAGAAATGGAAGAAGATATGGGCTGAGGCTGTAGCGGACAGCATGCAAAGCGTCTCTCGTCTGGAGCTCTACGAGTTCAGCAAGTCCTCCATGAAGGAGAGTAAGAAACGTGCTGAGGGTAAGAAGGTGATCGTGATGAGAGACTGCATCAAGATAAGAGAGAAGGAAGATGAGGGATGTCCAAAAGAGTGCAGGACCTTCCTGCTTGAAACCGCAGACAAGACACACATGTTTGCCTCTCCAACCTTGGAGGTCTATAGTTGGATCTCAGAGCTGTGCAAGCTGGCATTCCCTGTATGTACACTTCTTCTCATTATTATTATTATTATTATTATTAGTAGTAGTAGTAGTAATGTTACTGTTGTTTTTTTGGCTTTTCAGTTGAATCAGGCTGAGTGTAGATCACAGAAGCAGGAGCATCAACCTGTAGACATGCAGGAGAACACACTGTATGCCACCACTGAATGTGGTAAGACACACATGTTCACACACATACACAAACACATTTTTCTTTCTAGCCTTGTGAGAAACGTTCACTGCCATAATGCAGAAAAGTAATAATATGCTATTTCAAAATCACAATATCCCCAAAAGATAGCATTTTGGCTTGTGATCATTTTAAATACAATTTTCTATCTCAATTCCATTTTTGCATGTATTTTTAAAGAAGGTTTCCTCATGAGGACCAGTCGAATATCCCCAAAGTAAAGCCATAGACGAGGTCCCCATCTTCCCAAGTCTTTAAAAGTAACGCAAATGTACTAAATTGGCATTTTTAAGCATGCAAAATATTGATTTTATTCTTTTTAAAAGTGTAACAGAAACTGGAACACACATAAGCACCAAAATTAAACCGTGAAAGCTGTTTTTGATGAAGAGATGGTGTGATAAAGGATGTGGTACAGCGTAAGAGTTATTATAATTTATCGCAGACACTGGGGAGCAGTTCAATTATGGCAATCTAAAATGTGTTGTCTTTGGTTGGACAAAAGTTAAAAATCAAAAGATTCAAAAAGACAAAATGAAAGTGTTAGATATAATTATAACAGCATTTTAAGTAATAGCACAGGAAGCTAATAAGTAAAAGTTATTAAAACCTGACCGCTTCTAGCTGCTGGTTAGGGTTAGTTTGTCTCGTATGAAAAAAAAAAAAAACTTTTGAAACTGAAGAGACTGTGTTGCATTTTGGAATGAAGTACAAAAATGCATGTCTGTCTGCATGCTTAGAAACCTGACCAATAAAATATGTCGCCTGTGTATTTACTATGTCAAATCCTATTATTTACAATTCATGCTATAAATCTTTTACATTTTCTCACTGGAACAAAATTACATCACTACACCAGATACACTGCAACAGCGAGACCATGTACAGTATACTACTCATACTGAACCAGTGTGTGACCTTTCCCTCTTTCAATAAAGAATTGATAATAAATTAAAAAGTATGGCTGATGGCAAATATTAACACTTTTAGACTGACATTTAATGAAAGTAAAAGTTGGAACAGATAAACACAGACACCATGACAGAATGTTCTTATGGCTTGTAAATGAAGAAAAGAAGTGAACACAAAACAAAGTCGTTAATAATCTCCCACATGCTAGCCTCTATTTTCTCGCCTGAAGTTAGACAACGGATACACAGATTGTCATGAAACAAATAAATCTTTAAATTTCCTAATTCTTTAAGTTATAGCATTATCTCAGACTGTTATTATGTGCTAACACTGGAGACTCCTTCCAAAAATGCCCCCCCCCCCAAAAAAAAATTAATCTCATCCAATTAAACTTAAAAATCACAATCTGTATATTATGTGAAGCAAGTTCACGTGTAGGTTACATATGACTCTTCTTGCAGTTAGAACTATCGTCAGAGTTACTTACTGTTCTAGAAAATGAAGATTCAGATACAGTTCTGCGGTTAACTACTAACTTACGGAATATATAGATATTTGTGCACTGAAAAGTCTCCACAATAGACTCCTAAGGTTAGTTGTCTATGTGTGTTTTCTTCATTTCCACTTTCAGATCCTCAGGCCTGAGACGTTGGACCACAGCTGTGCAAGCTTTTATTCCATTAAAACTGGGTGGTTGGTTTTTCCCTGTTCTCAGCTGTGGGCGTCTAAATCTCAAATCAAATCGAAAAATAGATCTGATTCTTCTGTCCTTATGGGACATGTCAACACACTCTGCGTCATGAAGACTTAGTGTTTGGATGCTCCGGGGCGTTCAAGCTCATGTCTGATGAGTGAATTCATATTGAACCTGCTCCTTATCAGTCCTGCAAGAACGGAAAGACAAAGGCGTTCTAGTTCAAAATGGGCTCTTTATATGCAGCGTCGTGGGAAAACGTGGAGAAGAAGTGAAACCGATTTGTGTGCGAGACAGCTACAGTATAAGTTAGGACGACAGAAAGGGCAAAGACAGAAAGCGAGAAAGAGGAAGAAAAAAGTAGGCGGGAACCTCAGTGAGTTGTAATGCATGACATCCAACATCATGGTGTGGTGACACCACGGGTAGCACTGTTGCCTCACAGCCCGAGATCTTCAATCCTGATCATGGGCGATAGTCTGTATAGTGTTTCCTTTATGTTCCCGAGCTTCCTTCTGTGAACTAGCTCTGTAAAAGTTGCCTGTTCTGAATAAGTCTCATCCAAAGTGTATTCCTACCTCATTCTTTTTCAGGCTTTGGATCCACCTCAATCCTAATAACCAGGATAAAGCGCTTACCCAAAATAAATTAGTGATGAGTGAATCAGAACTTTAAAAAAAAAAAAACATCGAAAAAGTGGACCCTTTTTCAGCCATAAGAGTTTAACTCAGCCATAAAAATAGTAAAAGTTTTAGACATAAGAACATGTTTTATTCCTCTGCAGGATGTTCCAGCAGTTCATGGATGTAGCCATTCATCTCCTTTTGCTACAACCTACTTGGGTACTACGTAGGTAGAGGTATTCAAGCTGATCTGGCTTTGGGATTTTATTCTAACCATCTATATTTACATTTAGGCATTTGGCAGACGCCCTGATCCAGAGCGACTTACATTTTTATCTCATTATACATCTGAGTCATTGAGGGTTAAGGGCCTTGCTCAAGGGCCCAACAGGGACAAACTTGGTGGTAGTGGGATTTGAACCTGCGACCTTCCAAAACATAGTCCAATGCCTTAACCACTGAACTACCCCTGACCATCTGATTCCATCTGTTTAACCTGTACATCTTTGCTCTCAATCGAATATCAGGTGTGGCTCCTGTTTGGTTGGAATGAAGATCTGTGGTTACACCGGCACTGTTTAGATAAAGTTGATGAACCTTGCACTTGGAAGTCAAGTCAAGAGTACAATGCAAATTATACAAAAGTTAGTTCCGACTGAGTGAGTTCATTCTTCAAGTGATGATACTTAGTGGTGTAACGGGTTCGACCCATGTTGCACGGCTGGCATAATTAAGCACGGACACGAGGCGAGGTCTTACGGGAAAAAGGGTAATTTATTTAGGTAAATAGTGAAGGAAAGGGTTAAAGGAGGGAGGATGGAAAGAAAGTATAGGAGAGAATGTGCACGTGCAGGACTGGTGGCCAGTGCCCCGCTGGCATGCGGGCACAGGCTGGTGAGCGGTGGACAGTGGGCAGAGCGGCAGTGAGGGCCCGCGTGGACAGCAGCTCCTGCCTCCATCTGCTCTCGGCGGATGGCCGGACTGGCCCCACCCAGCTCTCTCCGTGAGTGCGTCCTCAGACGGGAGTACTCTCTGACGTCCGGCGGCTGGGCGGCTTTCCCTGGCTGGGAACAGGGGTCGTAACATGACCTCCTTGCGGCCTTTTCCTCCTCGGCGGCAGGGTCACCATAATCCGGCTCCGTGTGAGAGTTGAAGAGCTGAGGGAGCTCCGGCAGTGAGCTCGCGGCTGTGCTTAATGAGGCGATCAAAGGCGTACTCGCCTCTTTGAAGTCCCTGCGGCGCATTCCATTGCCCCGCTTGCATGCCGCTCTTCCGCGTTCTGCGCACACGTCCCACTCACACTGCGTAGTAAAGTCTAGTCTCCCAACGGACCCCGAGCTACACTACCCGCTGTGTTTTATCATTAGCGGCGATGGCTCACCAGCCGTGTGTGATTCCGCGGCCCCATTTCTTCGTGCACCTGCAGGAGGTCATCTATCTAGTGAGTGAGGAGCGATATTGATTTGGGCGCACACCATCACAGGTGCACACCGTGACACTGGGTAGAGTGAGTAGGTTGATACGATCTGACGTACTGGAAAGAGGGCAGAGCCATTGCCTGCCAAAACCCACTTTCAAAACTTTTCTAACATTATGTCATCTTAAGCAACACTTAGTACTTGCTTCTACGTTGATCTGAATTGCATTTGAACCGTCTGTGTAGTTTGGTCATAGCTAATGTGAGCTACAAAGCTAACTGGCTTCTGACACAAGGTTGAATTTCAAATTGCACTCTAACCCCAGAAAAATAAAGAGAAATTTTAGATTTACAGGACTTTTCATTTCATTTTATTCTCCTCAACTTTTGGCTACATAGTACTGATAAGAATCTAAAACTACTTTCACCAACTGTTCATCTAACTGTCGTGGTCGGTTAGTTCCACCAGTCATATAAGGATATGTGAACAAAATAACTGGTTAAATAAACAGACAGATCATAATCTGTTAATAATAAATGGTGTTGATGTGGAACTGTTGCATAAAAGCAATATCTCACTCAATGTTGTGCTGTTGTACTGAAAGTGTGCAAATGTAAAATAGGGTGTATTTGTCATAATGACCCATTTAGTCTGTGTGAAATAAATCCTGTTGCTTGAAAATGTTAAAGGAGTATCCTTTTCAGACTTTCTAGGCTAAAACACTGCCTTTGTTGGACACTTGAGCAACCTCCACATTGGAGTCTGACACCGTGCCCTAATCTCAATTTATTTTAAACTTGGATATGCGCAGATTAGAATATTCATAGCAATCAATCACAGAGACACTAGCCAATCATGAGCATCTGTGTAGCACGTTCCTCCTTGTGTGAACAAGAGCATGAGCAGCAGTTTAAATAAAGACATTTGGCCAGTTTCATGCTCCATTTTGGTGCTTTACAGTTTCTGAGTAGCATGATAAGCTCCGTTTCTTCTCACTGAAGTCATCAGCGATGAAAAAAATAAACCAATACATGAGTAACGTGTTTGTAGATGCTATAAGTAATAACAGGAACTAACTTATTTTGCATATGCTCTATAATATTCGGGTGTGTTCACACTTGACTTATTTGGTTTCCATTAAAACAAACTCTGGTGTGGTAGTTCTGTTATTGTGCTTCACTTGAACAAGTGTGAACGTTGCCTGCTGAACCTCGGCCTGCAATCGAACTCTGGTTCGATTTGATTAAAATGTTTAAAACACTTCAAACCAAATCTGCTTTTCTAGAATTATCTGATGATGATGACGGTACCTGAAAACTTTCACTGTCCTCTCTGTGTCTGTGATATCCGATGTACAGTAGAGTAGCCAGCATGTGGACTGGTAGAGAGTGAGGGAAAAGTCCTAGTTACATCATATGTGTTAGCTTGAAACTTTTAATTACATAAATAAATGAAACACTGCCAAATTAAATGTTTAATTTAATGATCATCCAAAAACCTTCACTATGGACGGTTTTTGTCTTGGCAGGCAGACGCAGAAGTGTCCGACTGTCTGAATAAAAGCTGTTTTGTTGTTCTCAATGTATGATGTTACATTTTATGAACTGTTCATGGATTTTCAACTGGTAAAAATACCACCATATATTATGTACATGCTTTCTGTTGTGTCTTTTGATCTGATGTTGAAAATACAAGTGTGAATGCTAAGTGAACCAAGATCTTATACCAATGCACAAAACTATTGCATCATTTAATGCTTTGATCCGAACCAAGAGACCCGAATTACAAGTGTAAACTCTCCCTTTAATGCATCTATAAACAGTTAATAAGGCATGAAATATCATTCACTTATAAATAAAATCATGGGAATTTGCCAAATTGTCAAGCTATAAGAGCAATAACACACTGTAACACCTCATTCATAACTATTTTTCCTATAACATCACCTAAAGTGTTTTATTCCTTACATACAAGTGGCGTTCAAGTCAAACCAGGACTTTTGATTGCGCAGAATAACAAAACAGAGTTATGAGAGTAAAAAACCCTTTATTTTTCTATATAATTCCTGCTACACCAATGCACTTATCCAAATGTTCTTTTGTTCTTTGATCCCATCATGATAGAAAGATAGAGTCTTCTTCACGTCTGAAACCCTGGCCTCCCAGGAACTCCTTTAATGCCCCCAAAAACAGTCCAGTCTCTTTTTTATTGAGACACAGACAACATAAATGATGGCTGGTCAACCATTTGTTGCATATATCATGTGTATGCACCAACAAGATCAGAGGTTACTGTCACTAGCTTTGGCGGCTATTGAGCAGACATCCTGCACTCATTACAGCTCTCCGCTCATGTGACAGCTGCTGATTATACAAGGTCAGAGAGGTGTATTGCTTGACTCACCATCAGTGTGTACAGCCTAAGTGTGTTGCCACAAAATTATGTTCTCATCAACAAATCACTAAAATCCATTGTTCCCAACGACCAATAACTGATTACCATTGCTTGTTGCATTCTGCTCGTTTTTAATCTTGTTAACCTTATTTTTGCATATTTGATTTGGCGCATCCAGCCATCAAACCCATATGAACCGATATAGAACATCCTGCTCATTTAACCACAAGAGCATTAATGAGGTCATGCATAAATGTTAAGCAAGGAGACCTGTGCTCCCGTTTGTTCGAAGGTGTTTCAGTGGTGTTGTGACCTGGGCTCTGTGAAGGGCACTCGAGTTCTTTCAATCTAATGTTTGCAAACGATGTCTTCATATGCTCGCTCTGTTGCAGGAGAGCATTGTCATGCTGGAACAGGTTTGAGCTTCTTAGGTTCATCTTAGTTTTAAAGCTAAACTGTAATTCTACAGCATACACACATTCTAAACAGCATAAAGATACAATTCTGCACTTTCAACTTTGTGGTAACTGTTTGGGGAAAGAACCGTTTACATTTACAACATTTGGAACCTCATTATACATCTGAGCAGTTGAGTGTTAAGGGCTCAAGGGCGTCGCTCCCCCCAACAATGGCAACCTGGTGGTAGTGGGGTTTGAACCTGGCACTACAGTGGCTGAAAAGTGCAAAACAAAATAACAAAAATAAAAACAAAATAATAAAAATGAAAACAAAATAAGAAATTTAAAAACAAAATAACCAAACCAAAAATAAAATAACATTTAAATGCCCTGAGACTGTAGAACTTCTTTTATATCTTGAGTGAACAATGACTCTTCCAATCAGCGATAGGAATTTAATTCGCTAGCTTTACCTACCTTTTGACTGAATTGTCATTGTGTTTTCTCATTTGGCAGTTTGTTTCTGGATATGTTGTTGTTATGTTGTTTTCTGTTTTGTTATTTTGTTTTTGGTTTTGTTATGTTGTTTTCATTTTTTTTTTACCTTGTATTCGGTTTTGTTATTTTGTTTTTGAATTTGTGATTTTTTTTTGTCGGTTTTGTTATTTTGTTTTCGGAATTTTAATTTTGTTTGGGGTGTTTTCTTATTTTGTTTTTTCAGTTTTGTTATTTTGTTTTTGAATTTTTTATTTTGTTTTTGTTTTATGTTTTTGAATTTTTCATGTTGTTTTTGGTTTGCACTTCTCTGCCACTGTATAGCACCTTCCGATCAACAGCCCAACACCTTACCTACTGAACTACCCCTGAATCACATATGGATGAGATGGTCAGGTGCCCAGATACTTTTACTTTTCATACACTGTGCACTTAGAGATAAAGATATATGGTTTTGTGAAGGCTATGCAACTTAGTTTTCTCACATCATCTGGTGACATATTGCACCTTTTTAAACATGCTTTAGCTGCTTTTCATTGTGAAATTCATTGTGGATCAATTAAGAGAGAGAAAAGCTGAAAGGATCTGCAGTATACTTCTAAAGTATGGTGTTGAAAAATCTCAATGCACTTGAAACTAAAGATGCGCAGTCTTGCCACTTCCTTCCTTATCGGTTTGAGAGTGTATGCTGCTTAAACAGAAAATAGTATGCACAACCACAGGATAGACTTTATTTAGAGTCAGTTCAGTCACTGACTCAAAACCAGATATCCAACATGAGACGGGTCTTGAACCAGACATCTGCTTTAGGTGTGGCTGAAATTTTACTGGGAAAAAAAAAAGATTACAACTCATCTCAAACTGCAAGACTTAGCAGACCAATGGTTTCCTCGTAGCTGTCTCATAGCAACACTGTTTTGTATTGTACCCTTGGCGACCTGAGGTCATTGCGGAACCTCCTAATTACTGATTTGATGATCAGCGCTGATGAACGTTTCTCAGTGTTGATAATGATATCACACAGAACACGGAACACATATAAAACACAGTCAAAATCTAAAAATCTTATTTTATAAGAAGACTTTAATAGTTCTTGTACAATATATTTGTAATATGACATTAAAATGTATTTCTAATATGTGATACATTATACATAGTTATAATAAACTATCATTATTCATTGTTTATAAACATTGTGAATTACATTTTAAGTAGTTTTAATAGCACGTTATATAACTATTGAAGTAGAAACTGAGCCAATATTTGTACATCATTAGATGACAAGGAAATCAAGGTACAAAAAAAAAAAAAAGTGATATTTGGGCATTTTTTATTATGAGATTATTATAAATCGAATACAAATTTATTTCAATTTCCAGTTAGTCCATGTCAGTTTCTATTTATTACTTAATCATAAACAATGGTGTAATGTCTTATGCCTTTTCATAATTTTTTTTTTTCCATATTCATGTATTATAAATGTTAGGTATGAATTTATAGGTCATTTACATATGTTAATGACCATGTTAACGCACCCACCAATGTTCAAATTCAAATTCAAATTCAAATTCAAATTTTATTTGTCACATACACAGTCATACACAGTACGATATGCAGTGAAATGCTTGTGTTTTAATCAGAACCCTTTGCTTCCACACTGACACTTTATCTTCAGTGCTGCTTTCCCCTTCTTTAAACTCCTTCACCCACCTGTGCACATTGCTTTTGTTGATGGTGTCACCTCTGTAAACATTATGTAGCGCAGTGGGAGACCATCAACGATGACAAAAGGGGATTTTCAAAGAGGATTCAAGAGCTGGGTTCAAACGATGGTGCAAATGCATCACTTGTGATGGAGACTATATTGAGCTACTCTACCAACAAGTGCAATTTGACCAACCTCACTGACTCATTGATTCTGTATAACGCTTATAATATACAGGATCGTTGGAAGCCTATAGTAGTGCACTAGGCGGGGTGCCAATCCATTGCAGGGCAGGGTATCTGAAAATGCCAATTAGCTTAATCGCATGTCTTTGGACTGTGGGAGGAAACCAATGTAGCTGAAGGAAAATCTCCAAGCATGAGAAGATCATTAAAAACTCCATCCACACAAACCCATGGCAAGAATTTGAACAAAATATTATTTCCACTTTTGCATTACTTACGGTACAGCCCTTGTATAAGCATAAATATAGATTGTAATGCTACAGCATACAAAGACATTATATACAATTGTGTGCTTCCAATTTTGTGTCCAACATATGAGTGTAATAGCTTTGATCATAAACTGTGCTTTTTTTTTTTTTTTTCCAAAAATGAAAGTTTTCTCGCTTTTTACTTTCGGAGGAGTGAACTGTTGAAACTTGACTTGTGAGTGTGATACATGTGAAAGAGGAACTTTCTTCAGTACAGAAAACCCCGTCATTTTCACAACTACTGTATGCACTGCAGAGGATTATATTTAGTGAAATGATACAACGTGTCGGGTTTCCCAGGCTGCCACACATTTTTAACATTATTAGAATTACAGATGCAAGACATGCTTCTAAAGACGTGTAGCTCAGCTACATAGAGCTGCTCTGTTCGTTGGACTGCTAAACAAATATTGTCCCCTCTTACCTGATTGGACACGAGATCAGAATCATCACTGATGTGTGAATGCAGTATATACTGTATCTTCCTATGGGAAAATAAACACTATGACGATGACATTTCTAAAGTGAAATTACTAGATTGATTTTTTTTATTACATTAGCAAGATCTTGCAATCTGTGAGTGTGTTGCTGTGTGTACTGTAAGTCGTGTGGCCTCTTCCTGTGTAAGGAAGTGCACTTTAGCCACACTTACTCATTTGGTCAATGAGTAAACTCAACTCTAGAGATCCCTTTATGAACTTTAGTTATCATTTCAGTGGAAATGCAGGCACATTTCTTTAAGATGCTATATGGCAAAATCACTTGCGTTTTAGTGCTTTAGTGTTTCACTCCCTGTAGCTTTACATGTAAATGTGCTTCTGTTCCTCCACATCCTTTTTGTGAAAGTGCATTTTTGTAGCTAATCAGAAAACACGATACAGGACCTACACTACCGTTCAAAAGTTTTAGAACACTTGCAAATTTCTTTGTTTTTGTTTAGTGATTTATTTTCTACATTCTA
>JAQMYJ010000009.1:22175982-22209735 GCA_030014305.1 Clarias laeviceps
TTAAGTAATGTATTTATTTATTGTTTTTGGAAGTTTATCTGTTCTGTGAAGATGATAAGGTTAAAAAGAGCCTAAAGAACCGTTGTTTTTGTCGAGGCACAGAAGTAAGCTATAGATAGATATATGTTTTTGGTTTCTTTCTGGAATTAAACCCATGCAACATCGACATGCTTTCCCAGATCACTACAAACAGGAACACATGAGGAATAAACTGCCATCGTAAATTTGCAGCTACAATTCTGGCTTGGCTTGAGAACAATCAGTCAACCAGTAATCACCACCCAAGGCTCCCAACAGGTGCAACAGAAAAGCATTTGCACTATTATCCAGAAATTCTGAGAAGGCCAAAGCAATCCATTGTTCATGCTTTCAGAGAGAGAAGTGTGGCATATTCTGTTCCCTATCAATCACAGCAAAACTAGCCAGTCACGGATTTCTGTGAACTTATGCATCCAAAAGTGGGTAGATAGTACTTTCTTAATATACTCTGTTAATAATAATAATAATAATAATAATAATAATAATAAAAACAAAGTAGGTGTGTATGTGTGTTACGCAGCGTCTGAAAGCATGTCACTGACATTGCTGTCCTGAGAATTCAAGAGGCAAATAATATTTGATCAGCGGTGTTCTATTTCTGCTAATGGAGGAAGTAGAGAGGGGCTGACAGATGAGCTTCAGACAGTAATGGGGGTAATGGTGCATGTACTAAGTGACCTTGGGTAGGTGGATATGTTGAAATGGCTAATCAGCATACAGTACTGTGCAAATGTCTTGAGCCACCACTTATTTCTACATATTTTGTTTCCAAAGTGCCAGAATTTCTTGTACATTAATGTAGCCTTGAGGAATAGTTCTCCAGGCTTTCTAAAGAATTTTCTGGCTATTTTTTGTCAGTACCATTCCTGTGCCTGACCAGTTCCAGTGAGAAAACAGATGATCAGGCCAGTGATTAGTATACTGGTGATGCTGAATGTCTTCAGTCACTTTGTAGACTGTCAGTATACTGTATATACAGTATTATAGTGTATGCTATACACAACATCTATCTATACTGTGTGTGTGTGTGTGTGTGTGTGTGTGTGTGTGTGTGTGTGTGTGTGTGTGTGTGTGCGTGTGTGTTAAATCAATCAAAGTACCTATCTAGTGACGGAAACTTCAAAGTACTTTTTGTAAGTTGCTCTGGATAAGAGTGTCTGCCAAATGCCTAAATGTAAAAATGTAACATTTTCAGCATATCAGACTTTATATGAGTTCAACTGGGCTGGCAGATTTAACATTAGGAATTTAGCTGTATGGATTTATAGCATTTTGCAAAATCATACAGAATTCCCCCACTGTTATAACCACAACAGTTTTTGCCTTTTGTGCTTTCTTATACCCTTGTAACATAAAATCACAATAAAATTATTATTATTTTTTTTAACACACACACACACACGCACACATTAATATCATTAACTCAATTAATTCATTAATTGCATTTACATAAAACAATAAAACATTACCAAGACCAATATGTACATCATAAAACTGCCTGATATGATAAATAGATTTTAAAAAAATGATGAGAACATAGGGCAAAATATGAGTCAGACAGGTTCCAGAGTGAAAATGGAAATGGAGAGCACTTTAAACACTGAAAGGTGAATCTCTTAAGTTGCAGGATCTAGTGGAAGTGACAGTGGGTCGAGTGTGCAAAGATGAAAATGGAGAAAGGAACCTAGAAAAGCTGACAATGTAGGCAAGGTAGAACTTACACTAGGTTATTCTCTACCTGGAAACAAACAGTAGATCTTTGAGTGTGTGGATGATACGCTTTCAGGGTCAGGTGTAGGTGAGAACACCCGGGCAGACAGAGTCTGTAAAGAAGTGTTAACAAAGGCTGGATATTACAAGCACATGTATAAAAGTCTCAGGAACAATGAAATCAGCATGGCCTTAGGGCCTGAAAGCTTCTGCTTGTTTAATTGGAGGTAAAAATGTGTGCTGTAATTGTTCCAACAATGTGAAGGATTTTTTTTTTTTTAAACAAATCAGTGGCATTCCCATTAGTACTGCTGGTTGTTACTATGGCAGCAGTGAACTGAGGACGTCAGGAAGGGAAAAAAAGCGACAACACTGTACATTCTCTGAATACCATAGATTGGATGTTATGTTATTAAATTAGAAAAATATTTCAGTTCATAAAAGACTTTTGAATCTTTGGATGACTTCTGATGCCACCATGCTGTTTCTAACAGCGTTAGATATCCTAGTGAGTGATGTGATTCCTGGGTCTTATAAAAAATTTAGTGTCAGGAAGAACTCTGACGTGCTACAGTAACAACTGAGACTCCTTCCATTGATGTTAAATACATGAATCACAGTTATACTGTATGCCTTACTTGTCAAACTTTTTTCTGACATTGTTAAAAATCCGTTTAATGTTAATATTATCTAACACGGAAGGTCTTCCTGTGATGTTCCTTTGTATTAGGTGTTACTTTAGAAACAGTAATGTATTACAATGATCATGTTAATATTAACTTCTTGTTCATCTCACAGTTAGATCCACTTCACGAGCCATGCTGCTATTTAAAATAATGCACACTTTCTGTTCAATAAGATTTAAGGATTTTATCTCACTGGGGGATAAAAGGACACAACATTGTAACCTATTAGCTGGTAACACTAACTACCACTTAGAAGTACTTCATATAAAGTAACCCACAGTACAGTGGAAAAGTCTTGAGTGACCCATCATTTCTTCATATTTAAATTAAATTAAATTAGGGTGGCACAGTGGCATAGTGGTTAGGACTGTGTCGTCATACCTCCAGGGTTGAGGGTTCCATTCATGCCTGAGGTCTGTGTGCATGGAGTTTGTGATAGATGATAAGTAAGTGAAATTAAATTAGGATGGCATAGTGGTTAGGATGGTGTACTCGCACCTCCAGTGTCAAGGGGTCGATTACCACCTTGGGCCTGTGTTTGTGTGGAGTTTGCATGTTTGAGATGGATTGGCACCCTGTCCAGGGTGAACCTTGCATTGTGCCCAATGTTCAAGTGTACTGGCCACTGCCACAGGTACTGCCACTGTTGGGTCCTTGAGCAAGGCCCTAAGCTCGTCTGCTTCCCTGGTGCTTTATCACAGGGCCCCAGGGTTTATAACATGTTGGGATATGTGAAGCAAAGAATTTCACTGTATTTGAATGTACTATACAGTATGTGACTATAAGTCTTCTTCAAATTAAACATTTAGAATAAATTGAGGTGTAAAAATAGTGTTTATCGTGTTCCGCTGTCAAACTGTTTTAATATAAATATAAATTCACAGCATTAAAACTCATTGCTTTATTGGCAGAAAAAATTATTGTGTCTATTTGCAAGCTCTTGTCTATTTAATAATGTTCTCCTTTTATACTACAATGAGAGAACTGGCAGCCTTTTTAACAATAAACCTATTCAGAAAACGGTTTGTATTTTTTGTGTTCTTATCACTGATGCAGAGCTCATTTGCTGAATACAGGAAAA
This sequence comes from Clarias laeviceps, assembly GCA_030014305.1. Taxonomy (NCBI): domain Eukaryota; kingdom Metazoa; phylum Chordata; class Actinopteri; order Siluriformes; family Clariidae; genus Clarias; species Clarias laeviceps. The sequence continues at coordinate 22,179,499 of JAQMYJ010000009.1, forward strand.
CATAAACTACAGGAATACAAAAAAAAAAAGAGAGAAGAAGTTCTCTCAGAGGGATGGAAGTCTCTCAAATGTCCTAATCACCACAGGTTTTGCAACAAAACATGAAAAAACAAAGCAAGCGAGTCTGTCTACAAAACTACACAGGGGGGAAAAAAAACAGGCGACAAAAGAACCTGATCAAAATGGCATTCAACACCATCTTGTAATTATCTCTAGGCTGGGACGCTTATCTGAACCGTGGCAGGTATGAGGCGTGAGAATCAGCAGAGAAAAGCGTCGAATTAATCGGAAACAGCGATGGCATAAACAGCTTACATTTCTCATTAACCCAAGGTGAATGGCTAATCGTGAGGAAGACAGCGTAAAACAAACAGTGACAAGCGCTCAAGATGAAATGCTAATTTGTATTCAAGGGACACGCGGGACAGAAATATCAGGGTCTCGCGTGCAACGGTGGCCAGATATATTTCTAAAAGGTCACCTTAGGAACAAATGTATATATGCATGCTTGTGTCAGAACAATAACAGGGGCGTGTTGGTTTTAAAAGCATGACAGCATTATGCTAACTGTGTGCACTGACCCTGCAGTGGCACGTCTAAACAAAGCTCTTCTTATTTTCAAAATTGCAAATGAGGGGCATTATGGCTCATTAAAAAAGAGAAATAAAAGCGTGCTAAATATCAGCATTATGTTCTCGCGTGAATAGAATCAACTAATATATTAATACACCGAGGTGATTTCATAGCCTATTACCCATAGGCTATAAACAACATTTCTGGGGTCACACAATAAGACACATGCATAGAGCATGAAAGGATATGCTGCGAGCCTAAAGCATTCAAGCTAACAGGAACTGTATATTTGACAATATTCCATTAATCATGTGGTTTATTTAACACAAACCTGGTCAATGCAAACAGTAAGTTATTATTATTATTATTATTTTTTTTTTTTTGATGCCACATTGCTGTTGAATTCTTGATACTGATCATTTAGAAGATATGAATTACCTTTCTCTACCCAAAGTTCTGGTGTATTTCTGGTGTTTATTTTGATATCGAAAAGTCTTCTGTATTTCAGCAGTTTTGGAAGGAGTCGCCAGTGTCAGTGTTTTTAACAGTCAAATACCAAGCAGTAAATTTAAGTGTTTCCACCATAGGAAAGTGTTTGGGACAGAGGACATACTGTAGCAATTGCAGATTCTCATTAATAAGTTTTTTTTTTTTTTTTCCTAGGGAAAAATAAACAGTAATAATTAAAATTATTGTGGTAGTAGAGGAATTAAAGGCTTTGGCATGTGCCTTCATAGAAAAATAGTACTAAACTCCACTTTGTGTCAGTTCAGTATTCTGTATTTGATTTCTATATTAAAACAATTAATTTTAATATGAACATTCTTATGAGTTGAAATTGGTGTACTGAACAGTTTGAGAGAAAATCCTCTTATATTTGCACCTTGATTAGCTTCGAAGCTCCTGTGCAACCGTAAAGACTTACACATCAGATACCAAACATGCCAATGTCGATTATATGAGGGACGTTCCACTCTAAGCGGGACCTTTGATTGTGCAGAATAACACAGTCATGAGAGTAAAAATTCCCTTTATTTCTCTATATAATCCCCCTGCTACACTAATACACTTGGATAACATCAAGGTAGAAAGTTTTCTTAGTATGCCGGAGTCATGATATAACGGCCTGCTTCATGTCTGAACTGCTGGCCCTGGAAACCCTTTAATGGCCCATTCATGTGGAAACGGCTTGGAGTGAGGTCAGAACTGTATGTGGGATGTGGCAATAACTCCCAGCCGAATTCCTGTAATGTGCAAGTGGTGTTGGTGAATGATTGTGTGTACAGTTCTCTCAGATAGATGCGTCTCTTTTGCAAGTTGGCAGCAAATTATCCATTGATTTTCAGAGATCAGGTGTTCCACTAGCTGAATGTTCACATGAACGACCGCAGTGGACTCTGAGCCACCTCAGCTCTGATCATCATTCACAAATATACATTTTTATATTTAAAAAATGTTTGCACCATTCACGTTTTACTGCGTTTAAGAATCTCATCATCGTACATCGTATTAAGTCTTCTGTAAATGTCAATGATTTTTTTCCACCTACATTTGCAAGAAATTTCTTTACAAGTCCCAGTTTGAATTGAACATCAATTGTACATCTACTATTAAAGCAGCTTTGGTTTCCACCACAAGAACGTCTTAAATATTGGAAGACATTGAGCTTTGCGCTCTTTTTTCTAGTTTTAAGAGACAGGCATGCTATAACTAACCTAAAACATATGAAGAACGAGCCTGTTCAGAGAATGTTGCGTAACATTTACAGTAAATAGACACAGATATAAAGCATGTGTCATTTTTAAATAAATTAAAAGGTAAAGTCTGTAAACGTCTGTACTTGTGAGCTACATTAGCTTTGAAACTTCACTGGAAAACTAAAGCCCAAAATATGAGACGTCTCCGTGTCTGTTCTGTTTTAATAATTTGGTTAAAGTACTGTAGCTGTGGAGGACTTTAAGGGTGAGGTTGCTGAACGCTGCAGAATTATGAGGGATGTTTGATAAAAGAATAATATAATTTGATAGTTTATTAAATAACACCAGTTCTTCATCTCAGACCCAGACTTTATTCTTGGCTACATCTTTAGTCATTGGCACTGAACTGCAGCAGTCAGCTCTTTTATCTAAGAGCTTTGTATCCCCGCAACATTTAAAATGCATTTGACCACATAACAGCCGATACCTACATTTTCTCCAAGATATGAGAATTGGCCATTTTGTCTTTTCAACTCCCTTAAAATGCTTTATAATCTTGTTTTGGGGTACAGGGCAATTTTTTTTTCTTCATTTCACACCATTAAACTGAAGAGGTTGCTGATTAGACTAGGGCAGCTCCAAGAGCCGAGGCTTTTTTTTTTTTTTTTTTCAGATGGCGTCTTCAGCCTTGCATGAACTCTAATAGCAATCTAAAGCACAAAAGTCGCCCTTACACTCCAGACCCTCTAAACGCTAGCCATTAGAGCAATTCACATCACTTTCAATCCAGTTCCATGTCTATTCATCCTGCCATCTTTTCACCAAATTACAGTTGCTAGGAAACATCTCCATCTGCTTGATGCTGAGCTGAAGCGCTTACACATTCATATGCACTCTATTGATTTTTCACTCTTTTTTAGTAATGTCACATGCATTTTGCAAAGAAATGGCAGAGATTTGCACACGTTTACCCTCTGCCTTTAAACATTGACCTATGAAGCATGAACAAAACATTAGCACTGTTTAGAGTCAATGCAATATTGTGACTAAGGAAGATCAGAAAATGTTTCACCAAATCTGGACCATTTTGTTTTGGGCAGTTAATTACCAAATCACCAATTAATAAATAAAATGATTTGACCTTTAGGGGAAATTGAATAGGAAACCTCCACCCTCCACCCTCATTTGTGGTGCAGTTACTGATTCCCCCCCAGTATTTTTGTTATTCATATTCAGCAGCTGTGTGCCACACAGATGATACAGGGTGACACTGTTATTGCAAGTCCAGTTACATTGGGTTATTAGGGGAAAACTAATCATAGTTAAAGGTTAAACATAGAGGATAACGTTCAGGTTTAGCTGTGAGCACTTTAATCACCATTTTTTTTTCCCACCGAAGTGCAATGGCCTGTTAATAAAAAAAGTCCAGGACAAAAGTAATGGAGACAACAAATGCTGAACTCAAAGTTCCACAATGCAATGAACAGAATATAATAAAGACTTGGCTAGACAAGTAGCAATCTTACAATGGCGTTGCAGACAGTATTAGCATGCAAGATGAAGCTTTAGCACCTGATGACCGTGCGCTACTCATAAAGCGAGACACTTACTCACTCATCTTCTATACTGCTTTATCCTGTATCCAGGGTTGTGGTGAAGCGAGACAGCTGAAAAAAAAAATTTTTTTTTCTTTACACAGAGACTTAGGAAGGGCTAAATTCCACTCATGCCACTATGAGCAGCTCTTTGACTGGCATTGTGGGTATTGTTGAAAACTATTAAAAAAAAACTGTGAACGTGGATCTTAAACTAGACATATAACTCGGAATTTAATTACACAACAAATCTTGAAGATAAAAATACCATTCACCATCACCACTTGTACATTACAGGAACTTGAGTGAGAGTTATTTCCACATCCCCCGTACAGTCCTGACCTCACTCCAAGACATTTACGCATGTCTGGCCCATTAAAGAAGTTCCTGGCATTTCAGATGTGAAGCAGGAAGACTGATCAGGGCTTTGCTGCACTGAGAAAGTTTTTGAATCTGATGGTATCCAAGCACTAGTGAAACACTGGGATGTGCAGTAATGTGTTGCAGGGGATTATATAGAGAAATAAATGCAGTTTTTAATCTCATGACTGTGTTCTGCTATTCTGCACAATCAAAAGTCCCGGTTAGACTTGAATGCTCCTCATGTATGTGGAATGTTGTTGAATATGATTTTTGTTGCCTATTACACATTTACAACTGATATACTTCCTAAACTTTATGGCCACATAACTCCTTTATTATCTTGCATGTCCATACCATCACAATAAAGGATTTGTACTTTCGAGTGGCAAGACACTTCAACAGCAATGCAAATAACCCTGACTGACTGTTTTTACCGATTTTTACCGACCAAGTTCAACTAATTGTGGACTTTGGAACCTCAAAGAAATCAACATCATGTTTTGCTTACAGTTCATTCTTGACAACATCATCAACCATTTCAAATATCTATGGTTTCACCAGCGACTATCATCACTATTCTTTTTGAAGAAGACTTTCTGTTTTTCCGAAAACTTTGTAGAACATGCTTTCCATACGTAGCTTGAATTGAACCGAGGTAATTAAGTTTAAAGAATTTGCTCATAAGTGATTAAAACTTTTGGTTATAAAAGGGTAAAGTGATGACATACAAGTGAGTATGTTCACTTAAATTGTAAGATTACATAGACGTTTACTTAAATTGGGATTTGGAACACATGCTGGATCTCACTAATAAATAAATAAGTTACATAACAGAATAAATGGTTCTTTGACAAGTACTTATTTGCTCTCTAGGGTGTGAACTTGCTCAACTTGTTGACTGAATATCTTGTTCACCCACTATAGAATTTATAAAACTATAAAAATAAATTATATTATAAATTACATAGTAATACCCCATAAAATAAAGCATTTATTATAAGCTGTCATGTTCAGAAAAGGCAGTTGATGTAAGAACACATTTTCTTCCCTACTCCAAACAGCTATTTACACTGATATTTTTTGGAAAATTAAACTGCATTAATTCGCAATTGCATCGTGGTAATTTGGACTATTAAACTCTAGGTTGATGTTGATTTAATCACCAATTTAATGCCAGTCTGTGATATGACATAGTGGATAAAGTAATAAAAACTTTAACACAGTATCTGGAAACCAACCAAAGAGGAACTCATCAAGGGCACATTACAACAGTACTGAAAGATAAAGATTTATTAATTGCACCCCACGGTCAATCCAAGTGGGAGTTGAGACTTGTGTGTGCCAATTCAAAATGGAGGATAGCCATGCAGACACAATGCAAATGTTCTAATGCAAACAAACAGTTCTTGATGCTAATCATGTTAGTAAACTGACACATTTAGACAATTTTGTTCTTCAAAATCTTCAATATTTTCTCTTGTACTAAGTTCTCTTTCTGACACTTCACATTTAATAAAAGCTCACAGCCACGACACAGAAAAGGCATTTTAATTACCCCCCTCGTCCCTTTTACGTATAATCATCCTGCTGTCATTGCAGGCAGATCAAATTATCGAACACTTAAGAAGGGTGATGTCAGCATGTAATGGTGTAGAGTTTGTGATCACTTTTGGGTGACCTTGTGATGTTAAACCACATTTAACTGTAACCACCACCAGGAAAAGAGGAGGAAGGAATATAAATGAATAAATCAAATCAATTTTTTTTTTTTTACAAAGAAACGTTTAACAATTGTAATGATTAATGTTTTTCAGCAGGGATTATGCAGCCTGTTAATGGGTCATTTATAAAGTTTGCACTATCCTGATTGTAATAACACAAATTGCAATAGCACCCCTTCAAACTACAACATCTTACTACCTAGCTAATGTTAAGCTACTACTAAATAACTAGCTAAAATAATATACGTTTTATTGAAGGCTGAGTAATCATAGCTAACTACTTAGGGAGATAGCTATTTATGCTTATACAACAATTAGTTTTGACCGAGTAATCTGATTGGATGAGAGGCATTCCATGTGTGCTGATATAGAGCATACATTTAACTGTACTGTATGCATCACTCCATGTCCCAGGTGTTCTAACAATCATTAATTACACTAACTGTCAGTCATAGCATAGGTGAAAGTAGATCAGTATGGTCTGCAGTACTGGAAAGAGGAGGCAGCAGCTGCCTGACAAAACCCACATTCAAAACAAACATGAAATATAAAGTTAACTAACTTCTAACACAAGGCTGAATCCAAAATCCTTCTCTAACCCCTGATCTAGGACACTAAATGGTGTGTGGAACAAGAGATTTAACCCATGAACCTACTGTAGCAGTTAGTTGATATTCTAAAGCTGAATAAGTGAAAATATAAATTAAATCTCATATTTCATAGGACCGGTAAGAATATAAAATGACGTTCTCAGTTAATTACACTGCTAAACTTTGGAACTTTGGAACTAACTAACTAACTAACTAACAACTTTTGGAACTAACTAACCAGTTGTGGTTAGTTAGTTCCAAAAGTTGTTGAAGGATCTGTGTTGGTGGAGCAAAATAACTAGTTAAATTAATAAACAAATCATAGCCTGTTGATAATGAATGCGATCTGTGGAATTGTTGTATAAGAGAAATATCTAAGTCGAAGTTGTGCTGTTGTACTGTACATCAGCATGACTGTAATATCTTTGACAGTTGGGCTGCACCTTCATGCGTAGACTGCATCAAAGTCATGCTGATATTCCATACAACAAGACTCCCTCTTGTTTAATATGGCTCAATTAGATGATACTTCAAATGACACCTCTCAGTGTAAATCTAGACAACTTGCCATATTAATACCTAATTTTATGTACACAAAATGGGCAACATAACAGCAAGCTAACTAGCGTACACAAACCACAACATTTTTTATGCTAAAATATATTTTTAAGTGCATTACCTTTTAAATATGAAGTCCCCTGGTACCACACCATGTAGGTAGTAATTACATAATCTAGTTAGTTGCAGTTGCAACAAGAACTTTGACAAGACGTTCCCTTCTTCACAAATAACCTTTTGAAACTATGTAGCCAGTGCCCTATTAAAACTGTACAGGCTTAATGAGCTAACTAAAGTTAGAGCTAATTTCAGTAAAAAAAAAAAAAAGAAGAAGAAGGAATTAGATTCATGGAACTGTACAATTGAAAATTTACAAAAGCAGTTTTTAGACTTTAAATGTACTTTGGCTGACTTGTGTACATATATATTAACATTTGTGTGCATTTTACTGCAGGTAATTATTATTAATTTAAATGAACCATGGTTGAAGATTGATTCAGGCCATGGAAGTACCCAATAAATAAGAAGAATATTTATAAAAAATAATGAGTGATACTGTTACTTTCTTGGCATTGCACATCTATCTATACTGTATGTAAAAGAATTTAACTGTTTTGTGCAGCCTATACTTTCAGTATGCTAATTAGGCCCTATCTCCCTTCCATGGCACTGAGGTCACGTGACCTGTGATTATAATTTTCCTCCAAACAACCCCCATGGCGTCACAGAGCAAAATCACTAAAAACAAATAAACTTGTGAGGCAGAGTCAAAATCCAGGATCCTGAATGTATTAAAATAACTCAAAGCCTACTGGAAATCTTTGGTAAGATTAAAAAAAAAAAATGCCCAATCATAAATTATCAGACAATTTAGTTCATCCAATCAGTTTAAGAAATATTTGGCAGAATATTAGAATATACAACGAAGCAGGAAAAATGAGCGGGCATAAGGATAACTTTTGATTTTGTAAAGCTGCTTTGCGACAATGCACATTTGAACATTTTATTTGGATAGAACTGTTAAAAGAGCTACTGTATGCAAATAAAACTGAATTTATACTTGAATTCAAGAAGGATCTGAGTAACTTTAAGCAAGGTCAAATAGTTATTGTTACATGTCTGGGTCAAAGAATCTCGGGTGTTCCTGGTATGCAGTGGTTGGTACCTACCAAAAGTGGCCCATGGAAGAGTGCTGAACGCACAACAAGGTCATTGTCAACTAAAGCTCATTGATGCACAAGAAGACGTAAAAGCTAGCACATCAATTATAATCTACAACAGCCCAACTGCTGAAGTGAAGGGTGGCTTTGACAGGAAAGTGGCAGAACAAAAATGCATTGCAGCTTGGGCTGTGTAGCCTCAGAACAATCAGAGTGTCCATGCTGACCCCTGTCCACTGCTGAAAGCTCCTACAGGGGATACGTGAGCACTGGAACTGGATCATGGAGAAATGTGGGCTGAACAGTCACATTTTCTTTTATAAAAGGTTGATTGCCAGGTGCATGTGCATTGCTTACCTGGGGAATAGATGGCATCAGGATGCACTGCCAGCTGGCAGAGGCAGTGTGATGACCTGGACAATGTTATGGTGGAAATCTTAAGTCCGTGGGGATGTTACTTTGACCTGCACCACCTAGCTAAACACTGCTGCAGAACAATTCCACCCCCTTCATTGTAACGATACTTCCTACTGGCAGGGGAATCTTTTAGCAGGATAATGCAATCTGCTTCTTTTAGCAGGATAGTATTAATAGCATTTAAGAGATATGTACTGATTTTAAGAATCATTTTTGAAAAGGAAAACACTGTTGTTTAAATTTGCATAAAAATAAAGATTAATCAACAAGAAAACTAATCAACCAGTTTTTCTGAAAGGCTAAGAATGATTGCTATTGAAAAAATATATATTTTAATTAAAAATGAAATTTTAGGGGAGACAGAATTCCATTATTTCCATTGGGGGTTAACTAAAGATGCAAACTCTGGACACACAATATGTTATGATCTACATTTGGAGTATAGTGAATAACATATAGCTTTTGTTGATTGCTTGTGATACAATCTAGAGGTATATCCTTTAGTCATGAAAAACCCAGCAGATTTTTTCCCCTATAAAAAAGCACACTACTAGAAATTTACAATCAATTAATGATAGCACTGCATAATATTTATAAGGTTAAAATGTTTGGAACTTCATTCATTTTATAGAAATATGATTTATTTTGAAATTGTTAATGTTCATTATCAAAAGCGACATTTTAAAATGGTTCATCATTTTGACCCAAATGGAACAAAAAAGGGGGAAAAGTAAACTTTGTGCTTTTTGTCAGTTCCTTTTGAAATCATTTTAGTCTCCGAATGACAGTGTATATGACACACCTCCACTCTATCCATCTGACATTCAGCAACAGAATGGAACAGTTTGCGCCAACGCAGTGGCGGGTGGCTGTAATTATGACATTATGAGTGAAAAAACTGTGTGCCACCTTTTTCTGTGATAGAGCAAGTTGGGGAGAAAGAAAAAAAAAAACTAATTACACCATCAGTCATCAGACTGAAATATTTTAGTGAGCTTAAAGGCAGAGATGGTCTAAGGTGGAGCTTTAAGAGCTTTAATCGTTTTTTTTTTTTCCTCATTTGAGTCAGGACATAAGTAAGGTCTTGCTTAATGCTTTTCCTTCATGTTTAGCATATTTCTGGAGAGAGTATTAGGTTTTCTTGACATCATACACCTTCACTGGTTTTCTAAACTTTCCTTTGTCTAGTTTGATATACTTGTTTAAGATAATGGAAGCTGATTATACCAGTCCTGGGCTACACTTTCATCTTGTAATATTAGGTCTTTTGATCTAAAACCCATTAAATATTTTCATACTGAAATGATGATGGTGTACATATTGATTCTGGAGCCAATTTGTCATTTGGTATTCCTGTGAGAACTTAACGGATCTGACATCACAGGGGTACAGTATGTTGCTATGGCTAGGGAAGGGATGGTATCTGTACTACTAGTTCTACAAAACATAGGAGCAAAGCATCTTTTCTTACTTACCATTTTTGTGACGTTTAACATCATATTATTGAACATGGAAAACTAAGAAAACTTCACAAAGACTTACAACAGAGACTTGGTTTGGTTAGTTAAAGATCTACCAGTTGACATGGACAATGACTTTCACAGCAGTATTATCTTGAAAGTCAAGTTTTGTTTGTTCTCTTTTAGCTTCGTAGCTGTACCATTTCCAAATATGTATTCTTTCTCTGTATTGTTTTTTAATTGGTGTTAGATGACCGATAAATCACAAACTTCCTTTAGTTCAACCAAAAGGTGGCATCTTTACTTGTTGGCAAAGGGCTACTTTTGACTTTTTCTCCTCTATATCCTACAGCAGATCCTACACTACTTCTACAGTACTTCACTAAATTTGTGCATGGTGTTGTATTACATAACTGCAGTGGTGTGTAGTATTTAAAGAGGAAATACTGAGGACTATTATACATAATTACATGATTTGCCTTCCCACCATGAAATGATGTAGCAGAAATTTGAACTCAGAAGCAGAGATGGTTTCAGACAAAGATGCCTTAGTCGGAAAGGAGAGAGAGAGTGAGCTAGAGATCAATACTATTGACAGTTAAGTAAATTTTAAGTTAATGTACTTTTATTCAAGTATAACTGTAAATGGAGGACCTGTACTTTTACTTGAGTAATATTTCACCTAGGGTATCTCTACTTTTACTTAAGTACAGGATTTGTGAACTTTGACCACCACTGCTTGTTGGTCATTTTGTCCATCCTCCTTTTTTATAAACATGAATTTAAATGCGTTGTGTCTTAGGTTAATAAAAAAAAATAATAATAACTAACAACAACCTTTTTCTACAGCCTTCTTATACACAAAGTGTGCCTTTTCCCATTAGTAATGCCCATAATGCCACACTTTAGCACTAAGGAGTCTTTGTAGAAGAGATAATGTCATGCTTTAGCACACAACCACCAGCTTTGTCTTTTAAGCTGCTTTTTATATGAAGCTGGCCATTATTTCAAAGTGAGCACAGCACGAGCACCACGGTTTCAATTAAATGCTTTGCTTTTTAAAGGCTAATCATGACTTGGAGCCCGAACACTTAGTGGGAACAACCACCTGATGGGTTTATATATAAATTCTCTGTTCACTTGCAGGGATAAGTATGTTAACTATTTGAATAACCAAGCTGGGTTTCTTGGATAAGCATAAAGCTCATCGATATTTTATCTTGTGAAATTGTGTGTGTATATTGCATCGTCATTTACTTTTATATACTTGAGCTAGTGTTTCATAATGTTTCTAATTGTTTTCCTTCTATGTTTTTGAGTTTCAAAATTCTTGTCTTCTCTATTTCCATTTCTCATGTATTAAGTTCCCATACTCCTATCTTCCATATCTACCCTGGTTTGTAGTTTTCCTGCTAATATTCTACATCCAGAGTATGTGTATAAAGTTTCACATACTAGTTAATCCTTAAATGGATGGACAAATGAGTGGAAATAAACAAAGCCTTCGTTGGTTGGCCCACTTTACTTACCCCAGTTACCACAAGCCAGCTAGCTTAGATTTGTCTTAGCTAAAATTTCCAAGGTGGCAAATGTTAAATGGTATACTAATATTACTTTGATCTTGGTTTAAATCAGTCAACCATAATCTACATGTCATCCCGTGTCAACAGTGTCAAACATTTTCAGTTTACCAAAGAAATAAAATAAAAATCACCCCAGTACAGTTGTCATGAATTTGAATTTTATCAATGGAGACTAAAACCATTTTCATACCAGGCTACAAACGTTTGTTTCTATTCTAAGGTTGGACATTTTACCATGCCTTCTATGGAGGTTGACTCATTTTTGAAGCCCACTACCAGTGGACATTTGAGGTACTTCATGTTTTGACACTTGTGCATTGTTCTAATTTTTTATTTTTTTTTTTCAGACCAATAGGTTGGCCCTTGAAAATAACACTTCATTTTTCTAAAGCATTTGTCATGATATATAATTATTATAATTTTGAAATAGATTCTAAACATTTCGGTAGGTTTAGAAACTAATTTAAATACAGTGAACCTTATAAACAGTTATTCTATTAGCTAAATAAAATAATTTTCTGGATAGCTTTCAGACATTTGTTGTTTGTCTTGTTTTGCTTTTTTCCTCCACTCCTTTTTCTAAATTATCTTCCAGTTGGTTCCAGGCACGGTTTCTCCTGCATAATCAAACTCCAGGGCTGGAAATTTCTCCAACTCTGGGCTTGCTTCCTAAACACTCTCCAAATATTTCAGTTTCATTGCACATATTAAGAAAATAGAGATGAGTCATATGTGTAGGCCTGGTCCAACTTCTTCTTCCCTTCAAATTAAAAATAAACTAAATAAACTAAATAAATATAACCAGCTACTGTATAAGTAGATTTATTCATGTTCAAAATTGCATATTGTGTATATATTGCCCTGCCATCATGGGGTACAACCAGGGTACCTGTCCTGGCCCCAAGAAGGTTTAGAAGTGCATTAACTTGCATATTATAAAATCTGATGAGAAATGTAGAACAAACTGTAGTTTGATTAGGATGCAGCTGGTTATATTTAGCAGGATTGTATATATGGGTATACATGGGGGGCTTTTATTAATGCTTTTATCTCAGCTCAGGTGGTATGCACAGTGGGACTGGGTGTAAAAATAAATTATAATACAGTTGCAGTACTATTATTGATAAACCTTTCCCAAATTGTTTGCATCACACTGAAATGTTTGCACCAACAGAGTTATTCATGTCACAGAGTTATTCAAACACCATGCTGCTTAACATGATTGGCAAGATTTTAATGGGGGGGGGTGCTTTTGTTTGCAGCTGCTTGCAAAACACACACTCACACATGGAGGCATACTGGCATACTCGGTTAATGATGCCGTAGGGAATAACAGTGTACCACTGCCAGCATTCCCCCCTGAAGACACACCCAACACACACGTCCACACTTACGCATACACGCAGGCATACTTGGTTAATGATGCTGTAGGGAATAACTGTTCGCCACTGCCAGCATCCCCCAAGACACAAACACTAACCCACCCACCGACCCAACACACATACACACATACATACACATGCAAGAGCAACGCAGTGAGGCAGCTAACAAGCATACGCACATGGAGTTAAAGTAAAAGGATGTACTGACAGATGGTTGCCATAGAAACCCAAATTAAAGGATGTTCAGCACAACACAGCATCTGTCTCATGTTTTATTCCTCTCTGTGAGCTCCTCAAAATTACAGTGGATTAAACAACTCGCCTTAATAAATAAATAAAGTTCATATAATTTCATATTCAACATCATTAAGTTTATTCTCCTGATGGATTTAAAAGAGAGCAGCAGTCCTCAGTCATCATAACATTTAATATTAAACTAATATTAAAAATAAATCCTTGCACACATTACCATATACCAGAAGTATCACGGGATAGGGAGAATGGATGAAACTGGTTGAAAAGTAAAGGAATAACAAACATAAATAAATATAAAAATACAAGCAAAAGAACTTATCCTGTGTACTGGAGCCTAAGGGCACGATGCAGGGTAACCCTGGAAAGGGTACCAATCCATCGCAGGGAATACACACTACAGACAATTTAGGAATGCCAATTAGCCTAACCTGCAGGTCTTTGGACTACAGGCGGAAACCAGTGTACCCAGAGGAAACCCACCAAGCACGGGGAGAACATGCTAACTTTACGCTCACAGACTAGAGGCGGGAATCGAACCCCAACCCTGGAGTTTCAAGACCACATTACTAACCACTATGCCATCCTGCTGCCTGTGTGTTTTTAATGATAAAATAAAGATCATTGTCAATCATGGCATTTCCCAGACATCTCTCAACACTGAGGAAAAAAACGTAGTAAAAGGATGATAAAAGCACAGCAAAAATGCAATGCTGGATGAGAATCTGTGTGAGGCAGAAGCATTTAAAGAGTGATAAATTAATATAAACTCCTGAGGGTTACCTGGTCACATGATTGCCAACATACTGTACACTGCCTGGCCAAATAAAAAAGTCACCATTTGGAAAGGATAATATTAAAAATAAAAATATAATATTGGGCTACATTAAGCAAAGAACACAATTAAAGAGATATAAAATTACTGGAACTGGGTTAAGAACTATTCAACACATTATTAACACCTGGAAGGATAGTGCTGAGCTGTCAACTTTGTGGAAGAAATGTGGTTGGAAAAAAACATGAATGGAGACTAAACAGCTGTGTCCATAAGAAAACCACTTGTTAGTGAGAAAAAAGGCATGAATTTGTTTGGACTGAAGATTGGAGTAATGGAAAAAGGTCATGTGGTCTGATGAGTCCATATTGACCCTATTCCATAGCAATAGGCATATCATATTTAGTTATCCTGTCATATTTAGTCCTGCATATATATATATATATATATATATATATATATATATATAGGAAAATCTATATTTACACAGTCTATATATATGCAGGTCCTCCTCTCCCTCTCTCTCTTTAACTCTCCCTGTCTCTCTGTCAAGCTATACATGTTGCACACTTGTGTCAGGATTGACATGCTTGTTTCAGTTGAGACATGCTTTCAGTTGTGATATACATGTTTCGGTTGAAACATGGTTGTCTCTGTAGTTACGTGTTTGCTCCAACAGCCGTTGCATTACAGCTCATCTGAAACGTCTTATAAAGCATTCCTTAAAGACAAAGTAAAAGCCTGTTGTGTACCCATTATTAAAGACTTTGCCATAAGCACTACATGCAAGGATGGAAAATCTTTAATCCAGGACCGTCAAAAATGAACCATGATCCAACACATTTACTAATGACATATCAGATATTTTGCAAGCTAAATGGGGTACATTTTAAATGCACAGAACATATCTCTAGTGAATGCTTCTAAGCATTTTGTACTTAAAGCACTAAAAGAAGTGCGGTTCTAAGGTATCCATGTGGGACTGGTTCCAGGACGCCCCCACAGATACCAAACTCTGTGAACGGCCGAGTCCCTTATATATAAACGGCGTAATATTTGCATATAACCTGAATAATTCCCCTGTACTGTATATTTCAAATAAAGTAACAAAATCAAACAACAGAAACAGAGCTGGACACATAGCTTTTGCTCTGTCAAATTCAAATTCACACCCTGCACCCACACACTCTCCTCTCTCTCTGTCCCTCTCTCCAGTTACAGGAGAGTCAAAGCAAGTCAAAGCACAAAGATACACCTTCAAGTTTCCAACAAATTCAACATTTGCTTTTTGGAAGTTTTTGGATTATTATAAAGTTTTTTATCAATAGTTTGTTGAAAAAGGTAGGTTTTCAGCACTGCTTAGACAGCATTTTGTCAGTGTATTCTTGCACTGATGAAATATTCTGTATGTCACTTATTACATGCCACATGTGGTATATCCCATTGTTGCAAGATTGAAAGTACACCATAGAATATTCCATCAGTGCAAGAGCACACTGACAACATCCTGTCTAAGCAGTGCTGAAAACCTACCCACTTCGACCTACCGTTACAATACCCAGGTGATCAGACAATATCTTGGCCTGTTCCCTCATGTCAAAAGGGACCAAGGAGATGTGGAGGCCCTATAGTATGTGCTCTCCACCCTAGGCATCCATGAGCAAGAAAACCACTGACACAATCCAAGTACACAAGAACCTGACCAACACCCAGCTGGAGGGAACCTATCCAGGCCATGCACGCCAACCCATGCCTATTGAAGCTAAGAAGACCTGGAAAGGCAGCCATGGATGGGAGCCTATAGGTCACTGTGGACAGATCACCTTCACTAAACAAGAAAGCTCCACCAGGCTGAGCTATACAAACCCCCAGCAAGTGCCACCTGAGGCTGACTAAGGTCCAGTATAGTACTTGGGTTACAGGATCAGAGACAGCCGAAAGAACCTGCAGGAGAAAAAGGTGGAAGCCCTGTAGCAGTGCCCTCAACCAACCACTAAGCGACACAGTATACTGTATACCTTTTCATGGATGGCTGCTTATCTGACATGGTTATGCCTGATTTTACTAAGAAAATGCAACTTGAAGATGAATGGGGGCTGCAACGGACATGTTCCACAAGTGACAGTGCCCTTTCACAACTGCCGCACCAGCTATTGTTCACTTCTCATGAACCTAATGTACAGTTGATGATTGGACAATACCAATTCAGCACCTGCTGTGTTGTGAATCAGCAATGTGACAGCGTGTCAAGGTTGATCAACAAGAAACAGTTGGTACTGCATCAGATAGGCTCCTTAGAGAAGACAGGAACACATAACAAGGAAGAGAATTGAGTGCACATGATCTCTGACATATGTCAAGTTCATAAAAGTTCAGTTAAGAAGAAATGCAACACTTATTCTGTGATATATGCTAATTGCTAATTCAACTGAGCTACCTTGCAATATCTGATTAGCTGTGATGGCAACCACACACAAACATTTCTTATTGTCCAGATGTTTTGACAAATGTTTCCTAGCTTGTCTAGGAAAAGTTTTCCATTCTATTTTTAAGGCTTGTTCATTTATTTTATTTATTGAATTTCATTATTAACACAAACTAATGCTTCATAGCTGACTAAGGTTAGCTAACCTGACAGCTGTTCATAATTTTGCTGCTAATGCTAGCTAGCTGACTAAAATAAGCTAACCTGAGAAGAACTATTTTTCTCACTTTTTAATTACAGCTCCTTTCATCAATGTTCATACGTTTAAGCTTTCATGCTCCCAGCTTGAATATCTATTGTCAGATTAATTTTAGTTGCATAAATTAAAGCCTAAAAGGACTTTTTTGATAAAAGTTCAGTTAAGTAGACTGAAAAACACTTTTTGGCTATATTATAGTGTATAATCAAATATATATATTCTGTTTCAGAATTTTAGGCATAAGCAACAGAAGAAACAAATGCTAATTCAGCTAGACACCTAGCAATGTCTGATGACCATACATAAACCTTTACATTTCCCTTACAGCAGCTTCTCTGAAGGAATTAAACATGAGCAGGAAAAAAAAAGAGCAAAAAAGTAACAAAAATAAAGCTCTTTTAAAATTCAGCAGCCTAGGCAGTGCGGATCTCTAATATATAAATAAATATTTGTTTAACCTTCGAGCACCAAGCACAAATCAAGGGAACAATACAGGGGAAAGATTCAAGAAGTCTCTACAGAAAAACTACTACTATTTCATTTTACCATGGGTATAGAAAAAGAATCACCCCCTTTAAAATAATCACATTCTGTTGCTTTGCAGCCTGAAATGAAGACAGACACATTTTTGTTTTATCTAGCTGTATTTACTCAATGCAACTTTTAACATCAAGTGAAATATATAACATTTAAGAAAAAATACAGAATCCCTGATTTGATCACTCCATCCTAAAATGACTTATAAACTCAAGCAGGTGAAGCTAAATTACCTTCTCAATGGCACACAAAGCTTTGTGCATCTAGTCTTCAAGTTGAGTTAAATTTGATGGTGACCATTTGTGGACTGCAGTCTTCACAGCTTTTCAGTGGGGTTTAAGCCTGGCCACTGACTAGGCAATGCTAGGCACATTCAGCTTTTTCTCCTTCAACCATTGTGTGGTCAGTTTTGCTGTATGCTTTGGGTCATTGTTATGTTGGAAGGTAGACATTCTTCACATTGACAACTTTCTGGCAGAGGGAAGCAGATTTTCCTCAATAATTTGATGCTATTTTGCCCCATCCATTTTTCTTCTATCTTGACAAGTGCTCCAGTCCCGGCTGCAGAGAGGCACCCCATAACAGGATATAACTCTACCTTCATTAAGTACTGTAGGAATTATGTTATTTGTATGGTGATTCCTGCCAGACATATCATTTGGTGTTGTTATAAATTCCTGCAACTGCTTCAGAGTTGCTGTAGGCCTCTCTTGCTATTTTCCTCCTGGCTCTTTCATTCAGTTTGGAGCGACATCCTGATCCAGGGTTCAACCAACTGTGTCTTTGTAAGAAGATTTGTTATTCAAAAATGTTAAGTGAGAAAATAACTTTTTTCCCTTTTGTTCATAGCAAAACCTGTCTATCACATATGTCTGAGATCATTGGGCTTAGCGTCTCTCGTGCTAAAGCAGTGAAAACCATTATAACTGTCAGGATTCTACTTTATTTGTTCTTGGTTTGTGTTTATGATGTTTGTGTTTTCCGGGTGACTTTTATGTTGAAACTTCAACCTCAGGATTTCAATTCCCATTGAACAGCGTTTTCACCTGTACCTTGTTCTATAGTCAGTAGTTTATTTAAGTCCATGTTTCAGTTGGTTCTTTGTTTTGCATCTGTTAACCGTTTGATTTACTGTTGTTCCTCTCATTATCTTCAATGATACTGTTGTCATACTGTAGTTGTTGTAAGTGTTAGCATTAGCCTTAGCAAAATGTTCTTGGCTGTTAGTCATAGTCTAGTCTTAGTCCTAGTTTTCATGTTCAAGATTAAATCTTGTTTTTTTTTATAATGTTTTTACACCACTTTAATAAACCAGCATCTGCACTTGCATTCTGCCTCTTCTCCACAACCTGTAACTTCTCCAAGAAATAAGGAAACCATGGCACTAGCCAACATACTAGCACCAGAACCACCGTCCCATCACAAACATTACAAAACAAACATGTTTATTGTTGTCTTTTTCAAATTCCTTAATACAATAAAGCTGTTGATTTGACTTCTTAATCAGATGAGAGGTGTTTAGAGTCCAGGCTAATGCTATTGTTATATGGACTACTTGCAACTTTGGAGAGATCATGGACTTTGACTCTCTCCATGATAACTTAATTTGTCTTTATGGTGTTCAAGACCAGATTGTTGTCTCTGCATCACTTGACCAGAGCTTGTACCACTTTTCTGTTGGCTGTCTCATGATGTTCTGACATGAGTTCCACTATGGTGGTATCATCTGCAAATTTTATAAAAGTGTTTGAGAGGCAGATGTAGGAGGCAAGTGAGTATTGTACATGTACTTTGTTATTGTATTTAAGTACATATTTAAGTACATACAAATCTGTACTTTACTTGAGATTTATAAGAGGATACCTTTTACTCTGCTTAAAAGAACTGAGAACAAACAGTTCTGAAGAACAGAATGGACAGAGGATTTAGTTCATATTGAAAGATATTTATAAATAATGTTTCCTGGGATGTAATCTCAATCTAACTACCTAGTTACAATGAAGACCTGGAGTGGGATAATAAAAAAATTTAAAAAAATTGTTAGCTTTTGGTACTTTTATCTGGTGTTTGTACTAGACGTTTATTCATTTATTTATTTAAGAAACAGAGTCCATCTAGACAGAAAAAAAATCCACATCTGGAACAAGGGCCCCACTGCTCCTTTAACTAACTGGTAATTGAGTGGTGTTTTCTGGACTATATAATGACAGGCTAACGCTTTTGTATTCAGTGCTTTCAGTGCAGTCGTGCTCATAATTCAACAAAAATGTACTGCGAGCCTGTGTGTAAGAATCTGACCATCCTTTAGCCTTAATTGTTTTAGCAGGCTGGTAAACCATACACTGATGTAATTAATCCTTGCTGGGCAAATCAAACCGATCAAGTCACTCAAGAAATAATACACAGCGGGTGAGAAAACATGTAGCTATCGCATAATTCATCCATGCTTTATAAAAGCAATTTCACCCCTTACACCACCCCCATATGCACACGACAGGGACGCTATTCATGACTCTCAGCCTACCAGATATAAAGATCCATTTTATTTTCTCAGTCACCTCCGTCTAAATTATGTATTAAAAAATGACAACAAATAATTTGCAGACATGGGTTATAAGCATCTGATGTGAAATGAAATTAGTTTTTCATGGTGAACTTAGACTTTTGACTTTGGTTTAAATTCATTAAACCTCCCACATACCTCAATTACTTTCAGACGTGCACGCCATTCAATTAAGCAATTGGATCAATTAACCTATGCTTCTTAATGAAAGCACCGTTGACTGTTAATAAGTTAAGCAGATTTAAATGAAGGGAAAAAAGCAACGGGTCATTTGATTAAGGTACGCGGATCAAGGCCTGAGTTAAGAGATGCACTCAGAGTGATGGGCTATTCATTACCGCTAACGAGAGAAATGCTAGGCTAGCTCCATTAGTGCTGCTTAGAGAATGATAGTAATGAGTTTATTTTTGTGGAACACTAATGGCAGACTGTGCTATCTTTGTCTAATGCAATTGGATGCTAACAGTAATTTCAGCTAGCTCTGCTTAGCTGTGACTGACAAGAATGGTATTGGATGACTCCTTAAATCATATACTATACTAAATCATACACTTTTCTTATTTCTGAGGGACCCTAATAAGTTCTCGTGCTTTATCCTTACTTCTGTGGCATAGAAAGAGCATTTTATCCTAGTTTTCAAGTTCAGCGAACATTCATGCTGTGCACCACTGTATGGAGCTGAACAACAAGTTGAGGGAGGGGATTATTTCCTATCTGAGGTTACATTATGGGGGTAATTTTTTATCATAGTAAGCTAAGTGATTTGTTTAAGCCCTGTTCAGTACATTTATGAAAAATGGACAAAAAAGCAGGGGATGGTTTTTTTTTCTCACATTTTTGTTTACACAAGCATGAATGGCTAAAAATGACAAAAAAAATTATTTAATATTTTCCAATTATTGGTGGTCAATTAAGTGCCATTATGACCAAAGATCTGACAATGAGACAGAAACCTTAAGGACAGCTGGAAATCCTGGAGTGGAGATGGGAAAATGTAAACCATATATACAGATCACAAGAGACAGAAGAGACAGAAAAACTCCATTGCCAAGACTATGGCTGTGCACTACAGCTCTGAGCTTACTTGTCACATTCGGACCGGTGTCAAACGGTGTCGGATCTCCCATCGGTCATTACATATCACATACCTTAAATACATTTCAGATAGATCGTGTTTGTTTATTACCAAATCTATTTTTTCCGAAGCTATTATTACCAAATCTCTTTTCTTTCCAAGGGAGCGTGTGAGAGAACAAACACCCATACCTATTTGTTTTGTGCTAAGTGGACCTATCCCTTTTCTTAGATGATTTGTATATAATTTGCAGGTATTTTCAGGAGCCACTATCAATACTTGTTCCCTTTTTGTATTTCTTCGACAAATTATGCTAGCTTTTTACAATGATGGTATCAGAAATGTATGTTAAGTTTGAAATGAATTAAAGAAGGAATTATTGCTTGAGGTCTATGCCTTACCTCTATAAGTTTACCAGCCGACCCCGGACCTGGATAGTGACAAACACACACATACGCAAAATATGTTTGTATATTTCTTTGTATATTATCAGCAAAGAGAGCATATTTAAGCTTTTGGTGCCCAGCCAGGTGCCCAGGTATACCCATACATCAAAAGAACAAAAGTCATTAATGTGTAAGTCATAGAGAGACCTGGGGACAAAGATGATACGAAACACATTAGCATTTTCCTGCTAGACAAAAGTGTTCCAGTGAACACAATTATATGTATATCTTGTCAAGACACAGGCTATAGGAACTGTTATCATACAATGAATGAAGAAACGCAACGATTGGGCCATGTTATGGACATACTGTAGAGGCATGAGAAAGGTCACAAAATATCAGGAAACCTTACGGTATGCTAACTGTGTTAATGCCAACTGACTTTTGTAATCACTTCATATAATTTTTGTGCTATATTAACGGGAATATTTACAGCAATCAATTATTGTTTCACAGTATGCCAGTGCAACATTAATTTTAAAGGCCACTGACCCTCAGTTATGCTAATTATACTTCTCAGGGATGCTAGCAGTAATTTGTGCTAACTCCGCTTACTCCTGTGGGACATTAACAGAAATTGAATGCTAAGTTTGCTTACTTCTCTGGGACACTAACAGTAATTTGTGCTAGTTGTGTTTACTTCTGCAGGGCACCCAATGTAATTTATTTGAGTTTCAGCAGCAACTGTTTTGTTTACTTCAATGTCTAGTCTATAATTACTTTCATTGCACTTGCAGGATGCATTTCACAAAAGACAAAGTACTTACTTTTTTTTGTAGGGATTTTCTTTTTGACAAATAAAACTATGATAACTGATGGGTCATGGCTTTAAAAATATCCTTTTCTAATGAAAAAAAAAAAAAAAAAACAGTAAAGGCCACCCCACCACCCAGAGTCAGTGTAGAAAACTGCAGAAATCTCAAGACATGAACAGTGGACCCACAGAGAAAGAGGAAACATAGCATTATTTAAAACTTTATCATTATTATTGTGTACTTGTAACTACACACTTGCCTGTATGATATTGCTTAAATAATCCATATTGGGGTTGTAACCACATACTGTACCAGGAACCATGGAGGTTATTGTGTTTATTCCTACTCTTACAACCGTGGTACAGTAGGACCTCTGGTTAACATTCACATGCACATTCACACACTATGAGCAATTTCCAACCATTCATCTAATAATCTCTGTAGTCCATATCGGGACCGTGGAGACTAATGGTGAATATTGTATTTATTCCCATTTGTACTACTATGGTAGGACCTCCTTACAACATTCACATGCACATTCACACACTATGGGCAATTTGGGAACGCCGATTAGCCTAATCTCATGTCTTTGGACTGTGGGAGGAAACCGGATCACCCATAGGAAACCCACCCAGCATGTAGAGAACATGGAAACTCCATGCACAAAGACCCCAAGGTGGGAATCTGAACATACCACTCCATAGATTATTTGTTTATACTAACAAGGTTCACAATATGTCACATGCCTCTACTTTCTTAACACAGTAAACTTCCTTCCAAATGTAGACAGTTACAGATGATGATAGCATGCATAGAAGAACTGCATCATATACTGTACTGTACACAGGTAGGAGTAAGACATGCTTTAAATGCCTCTAGCCTACAATGCCTTGGAGCACCATAGAGGCAGTGTTTCTGCATTGACCCTGGTTTATCTGTGTATGCCGTTGGGAACACAATAGCAACAGTGCATAAAATCAGCTTGTTTTATGTATATCTTACCTTTGTCCAAACATTTAAAAAATTTGACCTTGAGCTTGGTCTTCTAAGGCAGATGTGTCAAATTCCAGGCACGGAGGCCAATCATTTCTTCCGGCCTGCACAAAAATTCCATATATATATTGAAATGGCAAGGAATAATATTACCTAGAATTCGAACCAGTCGCATAGCAACCATCCGCTCAGTTGACATGTCTTCCTCTCACATCACTGGTGCAACAGTATGCCTCAATTTTCTGAAAAATAAAATAAAAACAAACAAAAAAAGATCAAACAAAAAAGTTTATCCATCAGTACAACAGATTCTGTTTTTAGTCGAGACTACAATGCAATTCTATAAATCATGCTTGATGTCTGCTGCATTCCGTGCATATTAATGTGAATGCGACCTTTGACCAAATGCTTTATCAACTCCAGTAGTCCTGCAACTACCCGGATGTACATTGTATTTTTGATGGACTGATTTTGTAGTCAGAGAATTCTTTGGTCATGACTTTTCATCAGTAATCTTAGAAAACACAACATGATGTACTAGATAAAAGGTCCCATATTTTACTACTTCTTTTATAACTTAGGTTACGATGTAGGTCTCAGAAGATGTATATATAAACCACCTAGTGCTGAGCCCTCACCACCAGAGAACATCCGAGCTGAACACCACCGTGTGGGGCTGAGCAACAAGTTAGGGGAGGGGTGTATTTCCTATGTGAGATAACATTAGGGGAGAAATGTTTTAGCTTGTACATGCACATGAGAAATCCTAAGTCTGAATGTCTAAACATGATAAAAAATATATTTATTTATTTATTATTTTCCATTTAATGGTGGTGAACCTGACAATGACACAAAATACTGAGGAGAGATACAAATCCAGTAGTGGGAATGGCAAACCGAAGATACAAATCAAAAGAGATAAAAAAAAGACTATAAAAAATATCGTCATTACTTCAACTTCCCTTTGAAAACCTGTAGACAGCAAGACAGTGAATAAACAGTTTTTTGCTTAAACTACTGTATAACTCATTATTGTACAAACAGTTCACTCGTGATTACAATCATGACATTACAATATACAGTATAATGCTTTTTCATTATACTTCACAGTGTATAAACAGTTCTTTATGGTGTTTACACTTTACGAAGTAGTGTAAGTAAAACATAGAGAACAAGCTTAAATCGAATGCAACAGACCGCACCGGGTCATGTTTCATAGAGAACTTATATTTTTTCGTAAACTGGATGCATATCTCTGCAGGGGATGGAACCAGGTTTGGTATTAGCTGTACTGTATTTACTCCTTGGATATTGTACACATCCAACATGATCTGTAATCAACACATGAGCTTTGATTGCTATAAAAATGTGCAACACCTTAAGTGCAATATATGTACCAATTTTACAGTACCCTAGTTCAAGTTGAGAGGGTGTTTTCAGTGTTTTTTTAAGCAGCTGTAGAGGTACAAATTCAAACTAAAATGTCTCCTTAAATGCAGCATTACTCTAACATTACAAGGTAAAAATTTATTTATATATGATCTATGTGTAGATCATCTTTGTGCCATCTGGGCAGCTCTGGCCCCTCGGTGTGAGACTCCACAACTCAATGAATCACAGCCTGCCGCTATGGGGATTAGCAGGAAAGGTTGTTGAACTGTGATGCATTGAGTGTTCTGATACCTTTCTATCATAGCCAGCATGAACTTTTTTCTGCATTAGCTTTTCTGTGGGATTGGACCAGACAGGCCACCCTTTGGTCCATATAGACATGGATGATCCTATCACCAGGTTAATGGTATATAATTGATTATCTATGTTAATGTTAGATGGTATGGGGCAGTGGTGGCTCAGTCGGTTAAGGCTGTGGGTTACTGGGTTAGTGATCGGAAGGTCGAGGGTTCAAGCCCCAGCATCACCACTGTTGAGCCCTTGAGCAAGGCCCTTAACCCTATCTGCTCCAGGGGCGCTGTAAGCTGACTGACCCTGCGCTCTGACCCCAGTTTCCTAATTGGGATATGCGAAGAAGAAATTTCACTGTGCTGTAAAGTACATGTGACAAATAATTGAACATTCTTCTTCTATTATGACTGAGTGGTGTAGAACAAGTCACAAAAAACTATTTATAGGGAAAAGCCCAACGTGGTTCAAAATAAGCTCTATTTAATCCTTAAGAAATATCATATATATACAATAGCAATATACAAGATATGAAATACAACCTCAGACAAACAAGAACATATAAAATATAAAAATATAACCAGAAATAAATTATTTAATAGCTTGTAGAATCACTTTTAGCATCAATAATAATTGAAGTAATTATTTCCTGTATTACTTTATCAATCTCTCACATTGTTGTGGAGGAATTTTGGCCCATTGTTCTTTACAAAATTTCTTCAGTTCATTTCAGGTTTGTGGGCATTTGCTTATGCACAGCTCTGTTAAGGTCCCGCAACACCATTTGAATTAGGTTGCTTTCTAGGCTTTGCCTAGGTCAATCAAAAACCTTTGGAGTTCATGGTTGACTCAATGAATGCAAGATGCTCGGTTCCTAGGGCTGTAGAAAACAAGCTGAAATCATCACCCCTTCACTGCCATGTTTAACAGTGGGCGTATTTCTGCTGCAGTATTTTTACTGCAATGCTGTTTGGTTTTGCTACATATGGTGCTTGGCATTAAGGTCAAACAACTCCACTTTCGTCTCATCTGTCCATTGGACATTCTTCCAGAAGTCTTGTGTTTCATTCAGATGCAGTTTTCTGAACCACACTCATGCTTCCATGTTGTTTTTAGACAGAAGAGACTTTTTCCTGGCGACCATATAACCATATTTGTTTGGTCATATATTTGGTTTTCTTCTAATTGTTCATGGACTTTTAACATTTAACATACTCAGTAAGACCTGTAAGGTCTGAGATGTAGCTCTGGTTTTTGTATTTCTCTGGGCATCGCACTGTCTGATCTTGGGGTGAATGTGCTGGAAAAATTGGGAACTGTCTTGAATTATTTTCACTTGTGAATAATCTTCCTCACTGTTGAATGTTGAACACAAATTAGTTTGGAAATTGTCTTATAACCCTTTCTAGATTGATGTGCAGAAACAATCGCTTCTCCAGGACCACGGTTTATGTCTTTCCCTCTTCTGATGTTTCCTGCAAAAACCTGCTGATTATCACTTAATCAAGGGCTGATGATTAGCAGCACCTGGTTGCAACTTACCCCCTTAAATCCTGTGGTAGCAGTAAGTAACCCCTTAGTATTGCCCCCATGTGTTTTTTTCTTTTTGGCTTAATTTTTTGTTAAATAAATGGTGAAAAAGTTATATGTTGTTCATGTGAGGTTGGATTTGCCTAATACTGAGACCTGCTACTATCAGATGAAACTACCTTTTAAACATGACTGTATGCTTACATGTTGGTTGTTTCTGGTTGTTTCTGTGACCAAAACAATTTAATACTATGAGCATGTTGTGTGTTCTACATTTTTACAACATCCTTCCCATATTCTGTTATTAGTAAAATTTACACGTTTTAGAAGGAATGATATCGGGCCTCCGAGTGGCGCAGTGGTAAAGCGCTCGCCCTATCATCCGGAGATCGCTGGTCCAAACCCCGGGTGATGCTGTGGCAAAGAGAGCTGATTGGCCGAGCTCTCTCAGAGGGGGAGGGATGAGAAGTACTTCGCGCTCCCACATTAACGACAATCAAGGGCATCTGTGAGCTCACGTAAGGAGCAGATAGCGCTGTTACGCCGCCCCCAACGGTGCGTGAGCGAGCAGATCGAAAAAAAAAAAATGGTCGGTGACATCATGTGGGTCGGAGGAAACACATGGGTGGTCTACGGCCCTCCCTACTGAGTGGCGGTATGAGCTTAATGTGGGAGCCTCTAATGACTGGGAGGAATTGGACAAAAAAAAGAAGTAATGATATAACTTTGATTCTACATTGCATACAGAGGTGGGCAGTAACGAGCTACATTTTACTCTGTTACTGCACCATACTTTTTACTTGAGTAGATTTGTGAAGAAGAAACGCTACTCTTACTCTTGCGCTACATTCGGCTACACTCGACTCGTTACTTTTCTAACCATTTATTTAACACATACAGCCAGTAGATCTACCACCTGACTGTTTCACCAATCAAATGCAGCAACAATGATCACATGACTCCGTTTGACCAATCAGGTCTTCAGCCGGTGTTCTATAAATTCATCCTACCTGTGAATCCGTCCTACAGTATATGCACTCACTGCGCATGCGCAAACAAAAGTTTCTGCATCTTTCTCAAATTTTTATGGAATGACCATAAATCCATGCGGCTACTAGTGGGATCTTGCGGTTAGTGCACAATCTTGTTGTTTTTGTAATTATATGTTAACTTTAATTGTACATATATCTTACTTTAACAGTCTATGAATATATAAGTATATTTTAGTACAGAATTATTCGCCAACACATGTGTTGTACATTTTTATGCATCCCAAAAAATATGATTTGTCCGCTTGCAAAAGAACAGCTTCATACTGAGGTTTCTTCTTTACCAGCAAAAACAGACACACACTTTAGCATACTGTGTGAATATACTGTGTGTGTGTATATAAATATATGTATGTTTGTAATATTATATAGTATAATATATACTTATATTATAAAATAAAAGTATGCTAGTAATATTATTTTGAAGTACAGCTTCTCTTACTTGAGTGTATTTTTTATTATTTTTTTGGCTACTCTACCCACCTCTGATCTAAAGCCTCCACTGTCGACACACCGTGTGGACCAAATAAGGATGTTTTTTTTAAATCAGTCATCACCAATGTTGTGTGTTTCCACCACGGATCCCTGCCTCTAAAAAATTAAGTGTTAAAAACTTTATTTAGCCAGTTTGCTAATACACTAAGGGTTTGTTTGGGAAGTAGGTATGAAATATCTCAAACTTCTGTCAAGTCCTTCAACAATGCTGACTTTCTGTTTCAACAGGAGCTGCGTCATACATGCTGAATCGAATCAAGTTCATGATATTACAGTATTTCATGGGTATTTTAAACAGTTTCTGACCTTGCATGACATGCTCTTATCTGTAACGATGCAGAGCTAAAAACAGTCATACTGCAACGTTAGCCTACGTACCTGTGAAAGCACATTAGGTTTTGCATATGTGACTAATGCTTTCGTTTCATAATCAATCTTTTTGATAAGTGTTAGGATAAAAACAGTTGCATAAAAGCTTCATATGAGATGGAGATAATCCCGTGGGTGTCTTTAGACTTTGGCTTTTGCTCATTTTCAACCGTGGGCAGATATTGTAATTTTTTTTTTTCCCCTCCTGGCAGAGTCAGTGTTTGTAATCCTGCAGGACAAAACATGCTTAACTACTGTGCTAACACAGCTTGTATAGATCTTGTGTTGTAAACGCCCACATAGCCTTGCTGCTTATAGGGCTAAACTTCTTGTTAAAGAAGTCCTGAATTAAATGTAGTATAACAATTACAATGATGATGATGATGATGAAATCCTGCAAATGGCCACAATGTAAATTTTCATCTTCTGAAGGTATTGGGTATTTCCAACTAAATATTTAACATTCAGGCATTTAGATGAATCCTCCAGATGAAAAATTGGGATAAATATCGAGCAGGATTTCACTTTTTTTTTTTTATTATGACAGACATACACACGCATATTTTAAGGCAATTTTCTTGCCATGCGTCGAGACACCCATGATTGTGGCTGGATTCAAAACAAAGGCAGTCATTCAAAAAGCAATTTGCTGCTATTTAGCTGTCATCAAAAAGCTTTTAAAAAACCATTTCTGAAAAGTCAATCTGCCATCAGAGTCTTTATCAGCGGATTCAAAAACTCTCATCTCGTCTTGAAAATAGCAAGTGACATTCAGAGAGGTCAAAACAGAGTCACAGGATCTCTGTTTGATACCTTGAAAACAATCACTTCTTCCTTTGACAACTAACCAATGTTAGATCAAGGTTGGAAAGTTTACAGGGGGTCTTTTGAACTGACACATTCTCTCATTAAAGCCACAGCAGTAATGATGCTTTGATTTGTAAATAGATCCAGCAGTCAGGTTAATCGATTTGCAGGCATTAAAAGCATTACTGTATAAGCATTGCAAGCAAAATAATAATGATAATAATAATAAATAAATAAATGGAAGTTTCACAATTAGTTTGCATTTTATTGATGTCTCTTAATGGTTTATGCTGTGTGGATTTCAGCATTTGTGGATTTTTTTTCCCCCCAACAAACAGTTACCTTGCTATCCAAACTCTTAACAAAAATTCATGATTTAAACCTTTTATGTTTCTAAAATGCAGTAAAATTAAATTTCAGATGCGAGGGTTTTTTTTTGTTGATCTTTCACATTTGATCAGTTTGTTACAAATCTGCCTGTTTGTCCATCTTGAAAAGACAACTTGCTAAATGTGATGTAGTTTTTGCTAGTTAGAAGTTTTTTTTCCTCTTGAGTACTAATTGAATACATGTTCTTGGTAATCATGGATATCAATAAAAAGAAAGTAATTAGCAATGAACTTCTCATGCTGAGTTTTTATATTTAAAACCTTGCGGTATAAAGAGCAGCACATTAAACAAAGTGTAGGCCGTGGTGAAATGAAAAGTGTTCAGCACTCGGAATTTGCAGAATTGATGTAATGGTAAAAAATATGTATATTGCCTGGCCGAAAAACAGTTGCACCCTCATATTATATTTAACCCGCCTGGAGATTTGATTAAATGCACAAAGTGGAGGCCAATTCATGTGTGAAAATGATTCCTTATACTCCCAGGATGATTTTTTTTTTCCCACAATTTGACTGCTTGAATGCACTGTATCAGGGAAGGAAAAAGTCCATAGATACTATGATAACCTGGTCATTCAGTACTGTAAGAGCCATATTTCATTTTTATAATTTGTTATTGTGTTTATTTCTATTTCATTAGTTAAGCATTAAGTATTAAGTTTGTTAAGCATTTAGTATGATAATAGTAAGTTACACTGTGACATCATTTCATACGTTGTTCTGTGACATCTTTTCATAG
>JAQMYJ010000009.1:22222088-22233853 GCA_030014305.1 Clarias laeviceps
CCGAGATTGCATTCACATCAACGCAAACGAACCGAACCAAGGGACCAAACACGTTTGGTGCGCACCAAATGCTGTAGTGAAAGCACCCTTTATGTGGGGGATATCAACCTTCCCCTTGGTAAAGGAGTTTACTGGGATTTTATTCATAAGTTAAGAACAAAGCAAGTTTGCAAGATTGACAAACATTTATTAGGAACCTGCTGTTGATTGGCAACATCAGTAACCAACCTCATATGAACACCCTGAGAAATATATAGGTTTAGGCTTTCATTTAAAAATAAAAGTGAACCCAATACTAAGCTATGTAATTGGATTTGGTCATTTACAAGGAGTTATGCTTTTAATTTTTTTTCCTGCGCATAAACCATGACCTTACAGAGGCATGCTCACAGCCTCACTCTGTTGCTATGACAACCTGTTTTGAAAAGTTGTAGTTTTATTTGTTTTTCTTTGCAAATTAGACAAAGTTATAATTATAGGGAGGCATGATTCAGGCATGTATAGTGTTTTGACAATGATTTGTTGTGCAGTGCAGATCCTGTTTTCTTAAAATAAATTACTGTACATTTTGAGCAGTGCGGAGATCTTGGCATGTCTTGAAGATGGAAGCAGGTTTCAAGGAAATTTAATAATTATAGGGAGTTCAATACTCTCTTTATGTGTAGTCCGCAGGATAAACCCTCTCATGGCTGTTGGAACTGCACACACCAGAGTGCTCAGCCCTGTGCATAAGCAGTCTCAGCAATGAGACCCTCACCCCCACCTTCCTGTCATGATCCATATCTCTCACTTTTCATTCCAGACAAGCAAGGGCCCTCACGCTATTGGTGTCTTGGGTACGAAACAACAAATTATTCTTATCATCTTGATTGTTGATTTATTAAAAATAAATTTAAAAAAATTGCCTCAATACTTTTGTAATCTCTGTACATTATATACCATATAAATTAATGGGTGTGTCCCAAATGGCTCTCAATTAGATGCTTACTTCATTAGGTGCTGCCATTAACTCATTGTTAAATGGTCCTATTCCCTAAATGGCTACTAGTTGGATGTTTGAGCGCTTCATATGGTGTAAAAGCAAATATTAAATATTAGTACTAAATATTTATAATTACCATCACTATTCCCTACTAAGTCCGAGTAGTAGTGCATTACCATAGTCAGTAGAGGGCTGTGTTTTGAATGATGATGTTTTTTGGACATTCAGTCATCAAAAAGTTGCGCAAATAAAATTTTCCTGTGGTTGCAAGTGAGAGGTCAGATATAAAGCTATAAAGCAGAGGACAAATGAACAGCTCATCTTTAGTAACTGCCTGATCAGTGTTAAGGTGGATTAAAATTAGGATATAACTTTTCCTTATATTTGAAGAAATAGAACTGCTTACATTAAAAAATGAACATGCACAATAAATAAAAAAATAAAATAAATAAGTAAATGTTAGGATTTTTTGGCATTGTGTAACATTTCCCATGAATCCACCTTTTAACATCACTTTAATTTTTCTGTAAAACTTTAATTGTGCTTCCTCATTCCTTGTATGGTCAAACTTCTTATTGCCCACAGAACATAATAGTAATAATAATAATAATAATAATAATAATAATAAGTTTGCCTTATGGCCAATGCCACTTCTGGTTCAAATCTCAACACGGATATCTGGAGCACCAAAGAAATATAGAAAGATGTGCTATATCTTTAATGCTTCTCCTCCTCACATCCAATCTCTATGCTTATTCCTCTGAGGAAAACCCTTAGAGGTTATATGAAGAACCTTACAACTGAGGATGCCTTTTAGACTATATAAAGTATAAGCCCTTTAAAAAGCCACAACAATTAACTGTCCAAAGAAGCCTTAAGGAACACTTTTTTTTTTTTTTTTTTTTTTTTTGCATGTAGTGCATTTAGAGCTATTTGCTGAAGCACAAATGGCTCCCCATGGGGCATTTTTATTTTTATATAGTGCACTTATATCAGGAGTAGCAAAGCATTTGGGAGTCAGTTAGTTCCTCCTAGAGCTCATGAAAGTCTCCCTGTTCTGCATGTAAATGAGCAAAAATGATACACAGTGCAATATGGATAAAATACTCTCTTCTTTTCTACATAAACCATTGTATCTTTGGGAATAGCACAGAGATGGGACCTCTTAATAAATCGAAAATTCTCAAAGGAATTACGAGTGGGAATTAACATCATCTTCTCTGTGTAGTGTGGATGATATGGGATCCAGGATTATATATAAAAAAAAAAAAAATAATAATAATAAAATAAAACATGGCCTCTTTGTTTGTGGCTTTCTGTAATGACTCAAGTTTTATTATTATTATTATTATTATTATTATTATTATTATTATTATTATTATTATTATTATTTATTTATTTATTTATTTATTTATGTTTTTATTCTTTCAACTCATTTCATTACTGTGGATAATGAGAGAAACTTTTGTGACCCTTGAGAGACCATTTCCACAACTATTGTTTTAAACAGCAATAAACGCAACAACAACAACAAAATATTCTATATCCTCGTCACAGTGTATGCATTCTGGTATGCTACCACTGAACACTGCTAAAACCACTTTTAAGGTCCCATATTGTACTATATCTTTAACAAGTTAACATTGGTCTATGTGCGCCCTTAAAGTCTTTCTGTTAATGTTTCAGCTAAAATACCCCTCAGATAGTGGTATTTTCATACCTCAGTCTCAGTCTTTGCATTCGTCCCATGAAAAGAATGGAGTTGTTATGAATATAAAATACAGTAATATGCTGGTACACAGCAGGGTAAAAGAAGTCAAACCCAGTGTGACGTTTATATCAAATCAATAATCATGTGAAGGTAAATGAAGCAGCCACTGATGTGTGTCTCCATCTCTGACAGACGCCGTTGTGCGAAAAGCAGCTGTTTTCATTTTCCCTCTTCCTTTTCATGTTTCTCGTTTACCTGAAATAATGAAGCAGAACGGTGCTTTCCTGCACAAAAGGCCCAGTTGTGATGATTAATGTGTTTCTCAATCCGTACGCGACGATCTACAGCAACCGTCACTCCTCTCGGCCTGCAAAACTAACAGCTCTCATCAAAATGCTAATGTGTGTATTGTGCGGTTCTAATTAATGTAGGGTCACAATAAGCCTGTTTGTTCCTTAATAGAGAAGCAGATGACTTTATATGCAATATTTTGCACAATAGGTATTTTTTCTTATTAATATAGAGTGTAGGCATATGATTATTCTAAGGATAAATGGGAACACGGACAACAAGGGATGGGGATGCAGC
Organism: Clarias laeviceps; assembly: GCA_030014305.1. Classification (NCBI taxonomy): domain Eukaryota; kingdom Metazoa; phylum Chordata; class Actinopteri; order Siluriformes; family Clariidae; genus Clarias; species Clarias laeviceps. The sequence continues at coordinate 22,225,370 of JAQMYJ010000009.1, forward strand.
AACAGCGTAAAACTTTTCATTAAAATCTAAACATAAAAGTTTGCAACCATGGTGTCTTCGCTTCTTTACTCATGGGTGGAGTAAATATTCAACTAATGGTTATAAGAAATATCCATCCATCCATCCATCCACTGTAACCACTGTATTTATTTCTCATCTTGTATGACCGAGGTACAGTAGGACCTCCAGTCAACATTCACATGCATATTCACCCAATTAGTCCGTGCACACAATTAGTCCAAACTCCATGCACACAGACCCGATGCGGGAATTAAATCCAGGGCCGGGAGGTGCAAGGCGGCAAACCACTAAGCCATCATGAGAAATATAGAGAAATTCTCATTTTATTTCAGTCTTTCCTCATGTCGTACTTGCAAAAGAGGTAAGAAATAGTGACTCCATGGTAGTGGAGCATTGTTTGTTTGTCATTGCATTTACGAAGATGGACTTAAATTTAAAGTTAAAAACATTGGAAATATCTTACAGAATGTAGAAAAGTAATTTTGCCTGTCCTAGACCACTATAGCTACACTTTACTGTACATTAAAATATAATCATATAAATATTCAAAAATCTTTCTATCTATATTTGTATTAATGTGTATATCAGTCTTTAGCCATCAATTGTTGGTCAATAAAAACTGTTGAATTTAGTTAATCACTTAATTCTGTTACCTAAAATATTCACCCCTAAAGAATCACAGAAAGAAGAAAACCTTTTTTTTATTTTTTATTATTATAATTAATTTGATTGACCTTGTGATGCTGACTGATAAGGGCAAACTATTCCACAGTTTATAGACTGGAAGTAAATTATTAATTTAAAAAATGTATTCAGATTTAATTATTTGAATGCCCTCAATGTCCTTGTTCTGTCATTATTTGCTAGAAATAGCCTCGTTACTTTCAATATTGTTACTGTTAAGGCTTTACACTTTTTTTTTTTATGTCAACCCAGTTTTGAATGCATGCAGGTAATTTTTTTTTATCCCATAACTAAATTCAGTGGCCATTTTTATCAGATTCACTTGTATATGTGCACCTACAGTATGTCTCATTTCTGAGATTTTGTACTAAATTTAGGTTTCTACCATTATACACTGCCATGTCAAAAAAGCCACTCATTCTAGTATTTCTGCAATATTTCCTTAATATTTGGGTAAATTACTAATACTATTACTGATTACGTGTGTCTGTGTGTGGAAATGCTCTTACTTTCATTTCATTTACTATTAAACATAGCTTTGGGTTTTGCTCAATATATTTTCCATAATGCAATTTCACCAAGCGTTTAGATTAACTTTATGTTTTGTTCATTCATTATTTTTTCTGACCAAGTTTCTTCTGTGAAACAGTTCAGCACTATCCTTCCAGGTTTTAATGATGTGTTGAGAGAGTTCCAGTAATTGAAATGCTTTCTGTGTTTGATGCAGACCAATAATTTGACCCTTCTTAAGCTGTATTTTATTATTATTATAATTTTTTACCAAGCTGTATTTCAAAGGAAATCTATACCTTGCACTCCTTGACCTCTACTGAACTGTAATTTTGAAAGTCAAAGACCTCTGGCCTCTGTAACTGTGAGCATCAAAGTGCTTTAAAAATGAATCAATAAATTGTATTTAACCTTCAGAAAATATTGTTTTTTTTTTTCTCTCTCAAGCAAGTCATACATGCAAAGATAGGCCTCTAGTCAGGTCTCTGAAAGTCTGAATTCTTCACAAAATCCTTTTTCTCTATGAAGTAAAAGCAGAAATCAGCTTTTCTCTTTAGGGAATTACAAAATGTATCCATATTTACATTAATTTCTATATGCTATAAGGACTTATAGATAAAGCATGAAGCTGAAGTTTAACTGTCACTCTTTTACAGAAAAAAAAAAGAAAAAAAACCCATAAGTAGCTGTACACCCGAGTCTTGGGAGTCGCAATGCAATTTCTCTTATCGTCTAAAGGAGAAAAACCCTATAGTTCTGTGGCAAGGAAAGAAAATACCTCACTCTCTTACGTGAATCATTCATGTGGAATCAGCAGAGAAATGTTCTGTTCATCCCTCTGGCCCACTGAATCATCATCCTGTCATCTTGGGGAAAAATAGTTCTAGCAAGAGCTGCTAGCATCAGATATTAAAAAGTAATGCAATGTTGGCAATTACAGTTATACAAGTACTAAAAATGTGTGTTTCTAATGCAGTGTGGATGCCTGGAGGAGCATCCTAATAGAGTGAGGTCTAATTTGTTAAAAGTCAAATCAGCAGCTTCGGCACAAGCTGATGGAAAGTAACTGCAATAAATCCCAACAAATGTTTTACTGTGACGGGCTGCAAAGTGCCTAAAGATACAATAAAAAAAAGATTCTTTATGCAACAACTTAAGCAGCAACCTCGTTACCCCTCTTGTCTGTTTCAATCACTCAGCATTCAGGATCATCAGTATACTGACCATCTGTCATCATCATCTGCACCTGTTTCTCACTGGTGCATCCCTTAAGTTAGATGGCGCTTTTATGCTTAAGTTTTATGCTTCAAATTTGCTTAGTTTCTTCCTAAAATAAAAAAATGATGCCTCCTCTTGGGTTGAAGTACCATTCCCTAACAGTACATCCAGAAGCAGAATACACACTATGTACTTGTTGACTCTTGCCTTTGTGGTCAGTTCAAGCATGAATATTTTCCCTGACCTTGGCGTGTTACTGCCCAAGCAAACAGCAGTAATTTACACCATATGTCATGAGTGCACATAAGCTTGACCAAAATATCTTGTCTCACTGCAATTTGGTTAAATTCAGACAAACAGGATGTTTCAACAGAGTTGGAAAAAAGAGACCAGCTCCTCTCTAAAACACGCAAGCAAAAACACTATAAAATGAGCATAAAGCTCCAGTGCGAGTTATTGTCAGTGTGTAAACACAGCTCAGATGAACTGATGTGTATGAGCATTGAGCACTTCCTCTGTAATCAGCTGCTCAGAACTCATGGCTCAAGGTAGTAATCAACAATCTTGGCAACGTGTTAAATAGAGAGACAGAGATATAAAAACGCACTAAATGAGTGCTGCTGGGGGAGATCAAGGCTTCAGATTCGAGAGCAAAATGAAAATGATTGCACTCATTAATGCTCTAATAGTGAAGCTTCAGTAAAATTGAGCCTTTCAGTGCTTAATGCATATCATTATCGAGTGAAGATGCCTAATTATGTGTCATGGAAGTGATAGGGGATATGTTATTTTTATGTGTGTTGCAGTGTGCTCACAAGGTTACGCATGTACAGTACAGTATATGGTCATAAAAACAGCAGGTTATGATATCTGATATTAGACTATATTAGACTGTTATTAGATTCGATATGTAATATGTAATGAACTACATGGCGCAAGGATACTGACAGTTCCATATCGTACATTACTGTATTAACAGTGCCTGCATGGGTGCACTTTATTAGTATAAGAGATATTTAAGGTTTGCACTTGATACATTTTTAAAAGTTTACCCTTTTAAAATGACCAAGGACTGGACAATATCACTCACTCACTCACTCACTCACTATACCGCTTATTCTGCCCTGGGAGACCTGGAGCCCATACCAGGGCACTAGTCAGGGTACAACTTGGATGGATTACCAATCTATTGCAGGGCACAATGGCACACACTTCCACAATGACTCAAGCCATTTGGAAACACTATTTTAAATGTCTTTGTACTGTGGGACAAAACCAGAGTACAGGTTTTTATAAAAACATGGTTAAGTGTTGCTATACAATGTTAACCAACCAGCTGCTGATATACAGTATGACCTATGACACAACCTTTGATTTTGAACCTTTCATATTAAATTGATGTGACTTTGTCTACACAGTCGGTGAAGGCCAAGCGCTATGAAGATCATGTAGAGCACATCTTTAGAAGGATGCAGCGCTCAAATTGAGACACAGCTAATATCAGCAGTCTTTATTTCAAATTCTAATTTTATTTGACACATACACAACCATTCACACGAAAAACAAAATTTACACTGAAAATGAGTTTACACTACATATTACTTTTTTACACAAAAAAAGAGTTATGCTAATATATAAAAACATTGCAATAAAATTTAATTACACTGGAAAGTAACTTTACATTATAAAATAGAATTAAAATAAAAATTTAACTTAAAGCAGAACCTCAGTGTACAAATTTGATTTGTTCTTGAGGGGAGTTCTTGGAGCAAAAATTCATATTGTGAAAGATTTTCCAATAAGAAATAATTCACTTTTATTTTATTTATGTGTATAGTGCTTTTATATAAATCAAAGCAAATGTTTCCATAGGAAATAATGAAAACTCAAATTATTTGTTCCACAGCCCAAGAAAATAAATACATAAAAATAATTAATACAAAATATAAAGTAAAAATAAAACAAATTAACATGCACTTTACCTTAAAAAAAAAAAGTAAAAATAAATCCAGACAGATAAGTGTTTCCGTTTATGCATGCAGGCGCTGTGTATGTGTGTGTGTGTGTTTGTGTATTTGTGTGAAGCTAACGTACAAGGAGATTCTTACTTTCAGCCCCCCCGTCTCCCCCCCTCTTATCTTACACAGTAATTCTTTCTCTCTTATTTGAATTTCACACAAACACACACACACACACACAGACATTAACGGAAAGACTGTTTTATCAGAAAAATTAGCAAGAAACATCGCTAATGACACTCGTGTGAGCACATACCAACGGAATCACTGATGTAAAGTAAAACAAACAAACAAATTAACCTGCACTTTACCTTTGAAAAGAATCGCGACAGAGCAGTGTTTCTGTGTAGAGCAGAGAGTGTGTGTGTGTGTGTGTGTGAAGCAGAGAGGGGGTGGGGGGTGTAAAGGCAAGAGAGAGAGAGAGAGAGAGAGAGAGAGAGAGTGTGTGAATGAACACGGTGTCAAATTACGTGCGCGCATACATACAACGACAGGCTGAATCAGAGAGGGAGAAAATGAATTTTTAAACTCTCTAATGACACTTTCTTTTGCTTTACACGTGCGCACACACGCGTTATAAGAGACAGTACACTTGCGCTGTACACACACGCTTACAAACTCAAAATAAAATGTTTTACACACACACGTGATCACAGTGTTATAGTAAACAGTACACGCATGCATGGATGTTGATTATACCAGTAAGAGACGAGCACTAAGAACCAGCAGGGGAGACGATTTAACCACAATTCCACAGCACAAGAGAGAGAAAAACCGTTGGCTCAGTTGTGATCACGTGACAAGAACAAGAAGCTCATGCGTGATACATGATACTCGGTACCCGTAAACCAAGACTTGTTCGTTTTCCAAGTCAAAATTTATTAAAAATCTTTGCTCGTCTTGCAGAACACTCGCAAGCCGCATTACTCGTAATCCGAGGTTTCACTGTAAAGGTTTTAGGAGCAGTGTGTGTTTGTATAAGGCCTAAAGTGCAAGATTTATTTATTTCAAGTTTTTTTTTTATTATTATGTTCAATGAAGAAATGTGCATTGGCATAAGACTGGTGTTTTAATGGGAATGTAGCATCCCACATGTGTGTGTGTGTGTGTGTGTGTGTGTTGTAATGAATTTTCTACATGCATAATGTATATACAGCAGTGGTGCCTGGGGAAATGAGCATACTGTAAAATTACCCCCCTACATTTTTTTAAAAGTAAAAGAGTAAAAATGCCCAGACTACTAGATATAAGACTATTCTTGCATATTTAGTTCACACTGGAAGGGTCAGTAGCTGGGCTGTGGTTACCTGAGCAGCTGCTAGCTAGCAGCACTAATTAAGCACTGAGTGGTCATTTGTTCTGAAAGTGTATTTTTGTTTGGATAGTTCACTTCCTCTTCTCTGTTAATTTGATTATTTAAATTTTTCACAAGAGGTCATATTTTGTTATTTGTCACAATGAACATAGTATTATTGTGTGCATGGTAGTAAACCAAATCAATACTTTTATAAAATATTAAAATGGAATCTTTGAAATACATGAATGCGTAAGATGTTTTTGCTCCAACATGATAGCATGATGAAAGTATCATTACCTACTTTTCTGTCTTGCTGCCGAACAAGTGTCAGAGGACAGTCGAGAAGACTGTGGGCATTTATATTGACCAATAATAGTAGCAAAGACATCAGCTATGCATTGAAGTCATCTTTTTTGTGCAAAAATCTTCAAACACGTGCATGTTTTTCCATCTATTTTTGAGACGTGCATTTTGCCAGTAATGGACTACCACAGTGTGTACTGAGTACCGTCTGAAAAATAATTAGGTAGACGCCGTATACCTGCATAAACCCTGCACTATACCACTGATATACAATACTGTATTAAGCAGCACGAGCTAAAATCTTAATGAAGTGTGACATACAGAGACTTCATCAAAATACATTGTGGTTTTAATGATATCCCTCACAAATGGCAAAAGTGTGTATTTTCAGTCCATAAATTTTTTTTTCTTGGTTTGTTTCATTATGAGCTCTCATATACAGTATCAAACCAAACTAAATACCAAACAAGCCAGTTACAGTATGACTTGATTCGGAATCAGGAAACAGAAAAATAATTCTAAAAGCCTCCTTAAACATACGATTTAAAAGATTTGAACCCGTACACACATCATGTTTATACCTATTTTTTTTACCATTATTGCTGTCAATCGGAGAAACATCAACTACACAAAGAGAAAAAGAAGGCACATGTTGCAATTAGAAAAGTAAAGTGCTGTCAAGTTGTGCAGCAATCCCCTGCTGAGAGAGCCGGAGCCATCATTTGCACAGAGCTCGAATTTCATTAAGCCTGAGCCATAATTAAGCCTCAAACCCTTCTGATGTTTGCTTGAGAACTAGCAGATATTTCCCCAACACTTAAAGAAATCGGGATGCTGGTGAATGAAATCAAACATCAGAGGGGTTTCACTAGCTTTTTATCATGTCTAGCACAGCAGAGAGAACAAGTGAGGGAAAAAAAAAAAACAGACATCTGCACTGTGTTGGTGGAACAATCCAGCATACTAATATTACAGCCAAGGCACTCTAATTATTGAACAAAATAGCACCCATTCAAAATATGGCTTTATTTTGAACACTATAGTCATGTTAGTATTTAGGCATTCTATAAAACATTCCAAGAAGCTCTAATATAGAAATTATTATATGTTTAAGTGTTTTTCTTGGGTTAAAAAATAAATGCATATATTACCCATAACGCATTGTGCACAAGGGCTATTCATTTTTACTAGTTAAGGAGCAGTTCAAACATTAAAAACTGCGTGTGGATCTCATCGTGCCAGCGTCACATGAGTGTGATTACTTATTTAGAAAAGGAAGAACACTGAACCGATACCAGCCAAGGTGCATCTGTCTGTGGGAACCGTACACAGAATCATTCGCAAACACCACTTGCACATTACAGAAACCCGGCTGGGAGTTAATGCCACAAACCCCCCCTCCCCCCTCCGTACAGTCCTGACCTCATTCCAAGCAATTTCCACATGTTTGGGAGGTTGAAGGAGTTCCTGGGAGGCCAGCTTTTCAGAAATGAAGCAGGAATTGGCATATTAAGAAACTTGTTAAGTGCATTAGTGTAGCAGGAGATTATATAGAGAAATAAAGGAAGTTTTGACTCTCAAACTGTGTTCTGTTATTATGTTATATATATATATTTTATTACTGATGCTGATAAAGAATACCAAAGCTTGCATCTTCAAACTACAATTTATAGGGCTATTAATGACTGTTTATTAGTTTTACTAGAAATTTACATATTTAAACAAAAAACTTCAATGCAATAAATGTGCAAAATAGATTTGTGTTACTTTACATTATTTAAGTTCTTTTTTTTTTTTATAATGGACTTGTGTGGATGGACTGGTGTTTAGTTGAATTGGTTGATTCTGGAGCTGAGTGTGTGAAGCAAGCAAGCTCATGTCCTGTTTACAGCATGAGAAGCATTTGTACTGTAGAAGGAGGAAAGCTCTAAACAGTAGTGTCCAGGAGGATTTCCCATGCTGATCATGACCTGGGGTTAGAGCTGTCATTTTCAACTTTGGACCACCCGAAAACAAGTCTAGATTGGACTAGCTTAGCGTACAATGCTGTAGGCTATAAACAGACTGAATAAGATTAAGTAGTTGATGAGAATTCACCATGCTACACAGATTTTATTTAAATTTAAATTAGATTTAAAGGACAACAAAAATAACTGTGAGAGGAATTAGTTCAGATGTGTACAGCAGTGGGATTCCATTAAAAGACTGGTACACATTTTTTCTACTTTATTCAACATGATAAAATTATAAAATTCCATTGAAACAAAAGAAGATAAAATTGACTGTAAAATTTAGTGCCATAGTGCACTGTAAACCCTAATGCTCAAAGTAATTAAACTTATTGAGTACTGTTAATTAATTACAATTAATTCAAATTAATAGACCTTGATGAGTATTTAGAACTTTTTGGTATTTATGAGTTTGTAGAAATGA
>JAQMYJ010000009.1:22250742-22273574 GCA_030014305.1 Clarias laeviceps
GCTGCTGCAGTTTGTGCAAGTGTAGCTTTATGACATTGAGCGCACAGAAGAGTGAGAGAGTGCAAACATAAATTATCTTGAATGGGCAAAAATGATTTTCAGCGCACAAATACTAGTTTAAGAGCGCGCGCACGAGAGAGATTCAGCGTGCAAAAACAAATCTAAAAGCAGGCACGCACGAGAGAGTAGTGCACTTAATATAAGTACATTTAAATTTAACTGATAATATACTGAGACTACCGAATATTAAAAATTGTATTCTAATAATAATTAGAACTTTATTAATCCCAGAGGGAAATTGCTCAATTTTCGCATATCCCAATTAGGAAACTGGGGTAAAGGCGCAGGGTCAGCCAGCTTACAGCGCCCCTGGAGCAGATAGGGTTAAGGGCCTTGCTAAAGGGCTCAACAGTGGCAACTTGGCGATGCTGGGGTTCGAACCCCGACCTTCCAATCAGTAACCCAGTAACCTGCAGGCTTAACCGACTGAACCACCACTGCCCCACAAATACTATACTGTATACTGTATAATGTATACTTTCTGTACATTTGTACAATGATTATTTCAAGCATATTTTTTTATATACCAAAAATACATTGAAAAACAAAGTTTAAATCAGTATACTTTGGAAATTAGACTAACTTTACTTTAATTTCACTTAAAGTATATTTTCCAATAATATATTTTTGGAAAGTGTTCTATAATACAATTATTTTGAAGTATATTTAAAGTTTAATTCCAAAATTTGGTAAAAGCATGATGTTAGTATACTTTTTATATATTAACTGATAGTACAATTTTTTGTTAGTATATGTGCAGTGTACTATCGAGGACTTTAGTATTTGTAATAAACTAAAATATTACAATGGCCCATGGAGGTATGTGGGATATATTAGGGAGCAAGTGAACTATTTGTCCCTGAAAGTGATGTGATGGAAGAAGAAAAAGTTGGCTTTATTGAATATTAGGCAGGTGGTCATAATGCTATGGCTGATCAGTGTATATGGTGGTGTTTTCCATTAGCTTCACAATAAAAAGCTGAAAAAAAGGTAGGTGGGTAGGAAGGTGGCAAATAAATAAATAAACCTATAAATAAATCTGTTATTGTGTTTTGTTTTTGAAGTATAATTACATTTTAAGAAATGTAAAAAAAATAGATACAAAAATGAAGTAGAAAACACCCAAATAGTTGATGTGTTCAAATTGGCTGAATCTGCCATTCACAACTGGCATTATCTTGAGCTGTTCAGTAAAGGAAAAGGAAGGAAAATATGAATGACTTTTAGGAGTTTAAGAGGTTGAAAGTGTATATTATAATCAAACCACTAACCCTAGGCCTTAAACTCTGGTAAATGTACAGTACAGTTGCCGTTCTGCGACTTTTAAACATACACATTACCTTGCTCAGCAATTCTTTGCTACACTGACCCAAGGTACTTTGCTGATGCTGCTGTTTTACTTTTTCCCCCTGCAAAATATGTTCACACTGCATATGCAGACATCAGAGTGTTTCATACTTCAGATGACTTGAATTGTCGTAATTTGTATAATCAGTCCAACTGCTCAAAGTTCATTGACCTTGATAAAGGAAATTCTCATCCTGATGTTCAGATAGAATACAGTACTGGATATGCCGTTCAACTCATATGGAGGGTAAAAGTACATGAATTCAATAATATAGCACTTTTCGATGTTATAAAAAATAAATCAAGACCTGTTTACTATTCATCAGTGGGAAAGTAACTTGCATTTTTTCTAAATTCTCAAACTTTTTGCTACACTGTAAACTCTAATGCTCAAAGTAATTAAACATATTGAGTACTGTTAACTTAAATAATTACAATTAGTTCAAATTAATAGACCTTAATGAGTATTTAGAACTTTTTGGTATTTGAGTTTGTAGAAATGACACTTTTCAAGTTAACTGAACAACTTTGATATTTTAAGCCACAGTAACTGTCTCCTTAAAGTTCCACCAACTTAAAATCTTTCAGTCTAGCGATTTTGTGTCTGACATCATCAATGCACATGTAAACTGCTCACGTTGAATTGTTTTGATCAAGATGGTGGATTGGTTTGTCTTTACATGATGCTGTAAGTATAATCTTTATAAATCTGGGGACCCTAAAGTTGATGTTTTTGACTTCTGTCATCTGATTGTCGACAGTCTGTTGCTCTCTACACTGTAAACCCTAATGATCAAAGTAATTAAACATATTGAGTACTGTTAACTTAAATAATTACAATTAATTCAAGTTAATAGACCTTGATGAGTATTTAGAACTTTCTGTTATGTATGAGTTTGTAGAAATGACTCTTTTCAAGTTAGCTGAACAAATTTTATATTTTAAGTATGTGTAAGTACTTAAGTAACAATAACTGTGCTTGTGACAAAAGAATTTCCCTCGGGATAAATAAAGTTCTTATCTTATCTTATCTTATCTGTCACCTTAAAGTTCCACCAACTTAAAATCTTTCAGACTAGCGATTTTGTGTCTGACATCATCAGGGCAATAGAGCACTGGTGGCTCAGTGTAGGTGTTTTGCCTCCCATGCGAAAGGCCCAGGTTCGATTCCCAACAACTGGATGAAGTGCCTGTCCCAAGCCCAGATAAAATTTGAGGGTTGTGTCAGGAAGGGCATCTGGCGTAAAACCTGTGCCAAGCTTGTGTGCGGACCGGATTGTCTGCTGTAGCGACCCATTGCCGGGAGCAGCCGAAAGACCAACAACAATTTGATTTGCAACAACTAAAAAAATATATATAATTAGGCTACTCAATAATGCAAATAAAGAAAGATTAATATGAATGAGTACAACAAACTCAAAAACTCAGTTCCGTTAACTTAAAACTGGAAACATCATTACTTAAAAAAATTTATGTAACTGATTACCTCAAATTTTTGGAGTTTTGCCAACTTATTCGGGTTTACAGTGAAGCACGGGAGAAAACGTAAGCTCCACTTTTTGCTACCTACTGTTTAGGAGGTTAGAAAGGAAGATTTCTTGTAATTGGCAAATATCACTTAATTTGAACCGACTACTTTACTAGCACAAACTGTTTAGTTTTTGAAATTGTCAGGTTTACAACTCCGGTTTTCGGGGTTTGAATATAAATCCTGAATTCCTATTAGTTTTAGTTTTAGTATTAATATTCATAGATTTTGTATTTTCAGATTTAACTGAAGAAAAATAAAGAAAATTACTATTTTGATTTGTAACAGGGCACTGGTGGCTCAGTGGTAGGTGTTTCGTCTGCCACATGAAAGGCCCGGGTTCGATTCTCAGCCACTGGATGAAGTGCCTGTCCCAAGCCCAGATAAAATGGCAGGGCTGCTTCATTAAGGGCATCTGGTGTAGAACCTGTGCCATGGTTGTTGTGGACCGGATGGTCCACAGTGGCGACCCATTGCTGGGAGCAGGAGAAAGACCAACAACAATTTATTTGATTTTCAACAACTAAAAAAATGATAATTACTATTAAATAGTATGAGTTAGGCTACTTATTAATGCAAGTATAAATTAATGCAATGCAGTGTAGACCATCATGAATTTTCACTTACTCACTCACTCACTCATCATCTATACTACTTAATCCTGTGTACAGGGTCACTGAGTCTTGGAGTCTATCCCAGGAGACTTAGGACACAAGGCTGGGTACACCCTGGACAGGGTGCCAATCCACTGCAGGGCACACGCACACACACACACGCACACACACACACAATATTCACACACTACAGGCAATTTGGAATGCCAGTTAGCCTAAACTGCATGTCTTTGGACTGTGGGAGAAAACCCACCAAGCACATGGAGAACATGCAAACTTTATGCACGCAGAGGCGGGAATCAAACCTGGTCAGGAATCGAACCCAGACCCTGGAGGTCTTACCGCTAAGCCACCATGCCACCTACAGTATGAGAATACATTTTCCTGAACTGAAATATTCGACAGTTCTTCGGTATGCGACTCTGTGATGTCACATATCTAAAATCATCTATGAATTGACTATACACTAGCTATGAAATGTTAAGAAGTACAGTACTGTGTAATGTATTGAATGTCTGCACCTGTTTCCCTTCTTGTTTTTATATTAAATGAAATTAAATTATGTAGATTGTATTAAAGCAATGTGTGAATTCTTTTACTCTGACAGGCTGCAAAGTGCCTAAAGATTAAATTTTTATTATTATTATGTTGTTTGTTATAACCGCAGCAGCAACCTTATTTCCCCTCTCGTCTGTTACAACCACTCAGCATTCAGCATCACCAGTATACTAATCACCGGCCCAGATCATCTGTCATCTTCTGCACCTGGTTCTCACTGGTTCATGCCTTAAGTTGGCTCAAAAAACAAAACTATTCAGTAACTGGTCTGGTAGACGTACGGCATTAAAATGAGAGCCAAACTCTTGCCAAAAGTGAGAACCAGAAAAGTCCTTCAGGAATCCTGTAGAATGATTCCTCAAGACTACATCATGTAAAGTACAGGAAAATCTGGCTCTTTGTAGGCAAAATATAAAGAAATGGGGTGGCTCAAGATTTTTGAAAACAAAGCCATGAACTTCAAATCAGCTAATAATCATGTCAAACTGACGCTGAGCTGTTAAAGACTGTCTAAGATTTGTCTTGACTTACAAATTCACTGTTACAATACAATTATTACATATTACAAATTATTAATACTGTCAATACTGCTAAAATTTCACTCCTGTGACTGTGGAAGCAATTTCCCTCTGGGATTAATAAAGTTCTTTGAATTTTGAATCATATTCATGTTTTAAATAACTGTCACTACAGAAACTGTGAAGCTGTCACAATATTAGAGTTACTATTAATTGGTTAAGGGTATAGAATCAGATTTAGCCAATTAATCCCATTGATTTAGCTCTGGATTTAGTATCTAGTAGAACATACTATTTAGTTCTTTAGTGTGAAGGGCAGATTTGCTCCACCCTCTGTGTATGAAGTCCCATTACATTCCACTTACATTTGAATAACTTATGAACTGCTACAATATTTTGTACGTGGCAACTGCATTTCAATATTCGGTCATGCTCAATTGTTTTTTGATGACTAGGATTTTTCCTACACTGAGACATTGTACCAAACACTGGCAAAGGTTTTTCAGTTTTGAATACATTACATTAAATGACTTATAATGCTTTGCTGATATTGCTGAAAATAAATGTTAATTAAAGAAACTGCCCATTTGCAGAAATAGAGCAGTTGTGTGTTGCATCCAGTTCCATTTACTCAGTAATACTTAAGTCTCTTAATCACACATTATTTTATATACAAGGGTGAGTCAACCTTTAGTGAGGAAAGGATCCACCGCTGATGTTTTTGTGACACACACCACAGCACATCCCTGGAAGCCCTGCGGAGTCATGCCTAGAGGGGCCAGGGTTGTCCCGGTGGCACAGGGAGAATCCACACAATATTGTGTTGTAATGTTATGGCTGATTGGACAATATTAGGAAACATTTCAATATCTATAATAACTTATTAGTAAGAGTGGTAAAACACTTTGAGGTCAACAAAAAGCACTTTAAGCATTTAAGCTTTAATAAAATTTATGTTTGTTGTTTTTTTTTTATCATCCTGAGTTCTCCAGTCTTAAGATTAGATATTAAGTTAACTTAAATCTTGAAACAATTATTCATTTCCTATACCAGCAGTTCTGAGAGCACTCCCAGATAAAATCTCAGATATACTCTTGTATTCGTGCTTTGTTGTCAAACAAAAGGTTAATTCCTCTGTTTGATTATTTTAACTATTAAGTTTGACATTGACTGTATTTTAGGTGTGCTTATTTGCCAGGATGGCATGAATAAAACTTGGTACGTGGTCACATTTAGCTGGACAAACAAGTGTGCAAAGTGCTTGTGCAGTGCAGATTATGTTTCATGCTGTCACGGGAAATTACACAACATAGGAAAACGCTTTAAACTGCTAAATAATACCAGTTATGCTCAAACTCAAGTGAGTTTATCAGAATACAATCTAATTCTTTCTTCTTCTTCTTCTTTTAAGAGTTGCAGTCATGCCTGAGAGGAAGTTTATCTCTGGAAACCTTGTGAACACACTCCATCCACTATTCAAAAATAAAAATTCGTACTGTCACGCCTGCCCTGAAAACACTGCCAGTGTTTAGTTTCTTTTTTGTTCTCAAAAACATTGCAGTGAAACTACACATTTTAAAATTTCACATTAGTGTATATATATATATATATATATATATTTTTTTTTTTTTCAATATGCTGAATTAATATATTATCCTGTAGCAACTGTAACCTTCTCAGTGCCTCTGGGGACTGGAACAACAGCTCTGACAGTATTTACATTTGCCCTTTTCTTATACATAATAATTTTTATAGAAACAGCTTATACACAGGAACTTGTAGGGCAAATGATTTATAGAAGAAGATGAAGTAGAACAAAAACAACAACTGTAGTACCGTTAAGACAACAAAAAAAAAAAAAATATTTTATAATTGTAATTTGTCTTTAATAACTAAACCTTCAAGATAAATTTTATTAGCATGACTCACCTTGTACTAAGAGTCTTTACTGCTCATAGACCATATGGGCAAAAATATATGGATACTTTACTATCACATTCATTTCTGCTTGTTCCAGATTTAGTCCTCCAGTTCCAGATTTAGTCCATCTTTGTGCTTCTAATACAAATGTAAACTCTTCTGGTAAACCTTCCAACTGATATGTTGCATCTGTATGGATTTGTGTTCATTCAGCTACAAGAGCATTAGTGAGCTCAGATGTTGGATGAGGAGGTCTGGGCTGCAGTCAGTGCTCCAGTTCATGCTCATGGTGTTTAGAACGGTTTACAGTATGTTAGGGCTTTGTGCAGAATACACACTAATGGAGATGTTTTTGCATTTCAACCTTGGCAAACCATGTCTTCATGGCGCTCATGCTGAAAAAGTTTTCAGACACTTTGTTTGAGGAAAACTGTACAAACAAGAAAATGTAGGGGTAATGCTACAGTGTTTAACAACATGCTATTAGACAATTAGAGATGCTAACAGTTCAGGGAAGAACTCCATTTGGGTGAGATGGTTAGGGATCCACAAATATTTTTGTCACCGGACACATCAATAGGTACACCTGCCCAACTACCTATTAACTAAAATTTCTAATTAGCTGATCATGGCAAGGTTGTTGGTGCCAGAGGGGCTGGCTGAGTATTTTGGGGGAAAAAAATACTAATCTACTGGGATATTCAAGCACTCCCATTTCTATAGTTTATAGAGAATGGTCTGAAAAGATCCATAAATTATCCAATGCAGTTTTGTGGGTGAAGTCAGTCAAGGAACGGCCAGAGAGATTTGAGCTGATAGAAAGGCAAAAGTAACTTAAATAACATCTCATTACAATTAAGGAATGTCAGAGAGCTCTGAATGGACAACACATTGAACTTTCAAGCAGATAGGCTACAGCAGCAGAAGACCACACCAGGTGCCACTGTTGGCAAATAAGAACAAGAAACTGAGACTACAATTCTCATGGGCTCACCAAAATTAAACAATATAAAATCGTGGCCTGGTCCAATGAGTCAAGATTTACAATGTTGCATAATTTATTGCAACATTCAGTTAGTAGCATTAGAAAATTGGGTGTCAAACAGCATGGAAGCATGAATCCATTCTGCCTTGTTTCAACATTTTAGGCTGGGGGGAGTGTTGTAATGTTGTGATGGATGTTTTCTAGGTAAACTTTGGGCCCCTTAAAACCAATTTAAATGCAACAGCCTTCCTGTGTATTGCTGAAGACCATAACATAACATGCCATGTCACAAAGCTAAAATTGTTTTTAATATGACCATGAGTTCCATTTGGAGGCCATTTGAATACAGTGAACTCATGGTCATATTAAAAATGACCATGAGTTCACTCCAGTGATTAACCAGATCTTAATCTAATAGAAAGCCTTTGGCAAGTGGTGGAATAGGAGATTTGTATCATGGATGTGCAGCCAACAAATTTGTAACAACAGCATGATACTATCATGTCAGTATGGATCAAATGTCTAGGAAAACTTTCTAGCATCTTGAATCTGTGCCATGAAGAATTATGGCAGTTCTGAAGGCAAAAGGGGTCCAACCAGTACTTTAAAGGGTAGATAATCAATTGGACAGTTTCAAATATTCAGAAGAATAAGATAAGATAAGCTAAACCTTTCTCATTTCTAATGGATGGAGTAGAATCTCTATATCCAGTTTAGTAATCAACATCTATCAATGTACAGTATACTGTATTGTATATCAATGAAAAATTCAAATATTGAGCATATTTGCAGGAGGTTTTTATTGTATTCTATAAATTTTATATATTTGTTGACTATCTACTGGAACTTTGTGTCCTTCATTCTTTCTCCCTCACCAAAGTAAGAAAGTCATTCTCATTCTTGACCTAGAGAGATGAGTCTGATAAAAACAAAAACCCTCCTTTTGTGTTCCTTTTTGTTTGTGCTGTTTTATAACCGTTACATGGGCTTGTCACGATGTATGACTTGGGTTTTCATCTCTGCTTTACTCTTTTGGAAAATGTTTTGTATTGTCTAAATGTTTGGGTATGCCTCGTCCCTGTTATTTAGACTGTTTCTCTGCCTGGCATGTTTGGCTACACACCAAGGTAGTGACATTCACCATTGGATCCAAGAGGCTTAAGCCAGTTTCAGCATGGCAGTGTCCTTGTAAGCAAAGCAAGCTCTATGATAACATGCTGTGTTGAGTTCGGACTGGAAAAGGACAGGACAGGACCCTGACCTCAAACTAACTTTGGATGATGAACTGTACGCCAACTGCATCTCAGGCCTCCCTACCTAACATCCACAAGGGAACACTGGATCTCATTTATAGGGGCTTCTTTGACCAAGGCTTGAGCAGCCAGATCCGAGAAAACTGTTAGTTGTTTCAAATTACAGAGTACTGTGCTCCTGGGCACTTTCAATGCTGCGCAAATTATCTTGTATCCTTCCCCAGATCTATGTCTTGACACCATCCTGTCTCGTGAGTCTAAAGATAATTTTATCAACCTCATGGCTTTGTTTTCACTCTGACATACTCCTTCTACTGTAAGACCTTACAGTATATAGACAGGTGTGTACCTTTCATAATAATGTCCAATGAATTCAATTAGGTACAGGTGACCTCTACTCAAGGTATCGACGCCTGATAGGAGTCGAATGCACCAGAACTCAATTGCAAATGTCGTAACAAAACGTGTGATTATTTAAGTAAATTTGATATTACAGTTAGTCATTAGTCAAGACATTAGTCTTAAATTTTTTTAAATTAACAAAACACTGATGGAGGAGAAATAAGCATTTAAATAAATTTTCAAATGAATATAAAACATAACAAAATGTGGAAGATTAAAAGGGGTCTGAAAAATATTCCACTTACATTTTAGAGGTTATTTTATAGGTGGCCTACAAGCACATCTAAATACTGCATCACTAAATAATTTACATTTATACTTTTCATTTGTCATTTAGATTTAGATTTAAAATATAAAATGGAACTATTATGTTATTTTACACAAAGTGATTAATCAGGTCCATGAATATGATACATGTTTATCATGGGAGTAAGGGGCCGGAAACCCAAAAATAATATGACCTTGATTACTTTGACCTGAAGCTACAATAAAGCCGTAGTGCAACAATTAGGAAGGAGTAAACAAGCCACAGAAGTGGGAAATCCAATGGAGGGAGCTGGTTTCGATAGTGGGCACTGTAACAGTAATTTAAACTGTACATATATACATTAAATTTACATATTATAGGATTTAAAGCAACTAATTAAACAGTTCACATACAGAGCATTATGTAAAGAAGCAAACCATAACTGCTCAAAATTCTTCAATAAACCTGTAAGTTTCCATTATCTTGAATTTCTATCGACTTGGTACATGACTTAAATACCTTCTCTGTATACCTTTGAAGGACATGTACATCAGAAAAAAGGGGCATGCTTTTTTTGTGCATGTATTTCAATGGGCCAATTAAACTGTGGAAATTGCCATATGCCGTGGCAAATGTAAAAAAAAAACTAATTTTACAGTTTTACAATACATTCTGATTTATTTGCATAGTAACCATGTCAAATAACATTAGTTACACTGTATATTTTACATTAAAATCTAGATGTTAAATAAAAAGTATAAATGCAAATTCTAAACCTAAATATCTTTCAGGGTGCCATGTACCTGTACTTCGGTTTATAGCAGATTGAAATACACTTGAATATATGTTTACATGATCTCATTTTAACAATATGACAACATGTGAAATGTAATTAACTATATGTTGACTCACATTTATATAACTTCTTGCACCAGAAGCAGGTGTTCAAGTGGATCAAACGTTTTTAAAGTCTTATTGTTTAATTGTAGTACTCTTCATTTCCCTTTTCTACAAATTGATTAAACTCTAATATTACACAATTGAATTTTACAACTCACTCTGATAGAGTGTTTCCTGTCCATGTGTAAGATGCTGATAACCCCAGCCCTCTTTCTGCTGTATTTAAGCTCATGCACCCACTTCAGGTTATAAACTCCCAACATTAGAGTGTCCCAACTTGAAAAAATGGTAAGTTGACCTGACAATATTCTAATATTATCTGTGTAATGACTCAAATGTTTCATTAACATTGCCTGAAATTACCTGAAGTTGTAATCTTGGTTGATAGAGAATGTCAGTTTTTGTGCAAACATTGGTTTAAATTGTTGCTTAAAGAGTTATTATTTAGATGTCAGTTAAAAGTATTAAACCTGACAATTGTCAAGAATATATAATAGATGACAAATTATTATTTGCTAAATTCTATTAATGAAATTAATTACAATATAAAATAAATATTATGAATAATTGTAATTTATTATAACTATTAGTAGCTACTATAAATTATTTATTAAGTTCAGTGAAACTTGTTCACAGAAATGGGAATTCATACTTATGCATTTATACAAGGTCTACATTGTTTTCAATCATACAAATAAATGTATGAATCTATTTTTATTGTACCGTTCACTTTAATATTATGGACTATTTTGTGTAAATTCATGAAATAAAATCCCATTTAGGCAGCACAGTGGCTTAGTGGTTAGATTTAAGATTCAAGATTTTTATTGTCATATATATACCTAGGTACAATGAAATTCTTATTTTGTCTTAGCCTCTCTCTCGAGAACAAGGAGATAGAAGGGCAGTGAACAATAAAATTACAGTAAACGGTAAATAAAAAAAGGAATAATAAATAAATACAGAAATAAATAATAATTAAAAAAGTAGAATAGAATTTTAAATTTAAAGTTATGACTGTGAATTGCACTGCTAGGGTCTGGGTTTGATTCCCGCCTCAGGGTCTGGGAGCATGGAGATTGCATGTTCTCCCCGTGCTTGGCGGGTTTCCTCTGAGTACTTCAGTTTCCTCTCACTGTCCAAAGACGAGAATAATAGTCTTTCCCAAATTGGACGTAGTGTGTGAATGAACGTGTAAGTGCGTGTATATGTGTGTGCTCTGTGATTGATTGGCACCCCTTCAAGGGTGTACCCTGTCTCAAGTCTCAGGATAAGGTGGTATAGATGATAAGTGAATGAGTGAGCGAGTAAAATGGGGGGTGTATGTTTACGTGAAAGATGCTGTAATGGTGAAATAAATAAATGAAAATTATGAATGTAACGTTTTAAGTTTCAATGGATTTGTGTAAATACAGGTAATAGTGTGTTCAAGAAAAGTATCTCACTTTTTGTTTTTTTTTGCTTTTTTGGTTCCAAAGTCAGTGCTGAAGATCTCTTTGTTTGTGGGATTTCTCCTGCTTGGTCTGGTCTCCATGAGCCATGCTGCATGCTGGCATACGGAACTAGCTGAAGGTAGATGTTCTCTCTTGCTCTCTCACACACACACAATGTTTTTAATGTTTTTATAACTTTCAGCTTGGTTAAAACCTTTACAATTAAAAAAATAATAATAAAAATACCTTTTAAAAAAAAACTTTAAAAAAAACTTCCACAAAATCCACAAAACTGCTGCTTTCACACTAAAGCACCTATATTGCAAATATAATAAAGTAAAAAATACACCTATTATCAAAGCAAAAACACACGATCATTTACATGACAAACATCTTTTCCAATACAGTTAAATGTTTCCTTATCTTATACAATGTCTGTGAATAATTTACCTCCACATTAACCTCATTTACATCAAACGGAGCAGTGGTAGCTCAGTGGGTTAAGGCTCTGGTTTACTAATCAAAAGGTCAGCAGTTTGAGCCTCAGATCCACAATGTTGCCACTTTTGGGCCAGAGTGAGCAAGGCCCTAACCCTATCTACTCCAGAAGCACTTTATCATGACTGACCCAGTGCTCTAATTCCAGCTTTTTAATTGGTATATGAAAGAATTTTACTATGCAGTAATGTAAATGTAACAAATAAAGGCTTCATTTAAAAAGCACAGGCTGAAAAAAAAAAAACTTATTTTAAAGGCACAACTTTATTATACAATATGTGTAAAATTATATGTGTGAATGTATACCTTTATCTTTCATGTTTGACAGGTAGTGCAGTTTAAAAATAAATTAATGTGCATGCATTTAGGGCGGTAAAAGTAACTCAAATAAGCACTCTTTATTACTGTGGTGCTCAGTGAGTGTATATTACACTGTGATGCTAACTGTTGACTTAATTTTAGGTGCGACTCAATGTGAGGATTCTGTGGATAATACATTACATGATATCGGAGCCACATGGAAAAACAGCAAGTGTAACGATTGCTCATGCTTGGAAGACAACATGAAATGTTGTGATGGGTAAATATACACAGTATAGCAAGAAGCTCTAGCATGCAATATATGTACATATGCATGAACATAGCTCACTGGGGAAAGCTTTCTCTACTATATACTAAATGGATTAGGTAACTGCCAGTGACATTCAAGCTTATGAATAAAACTTATGAATAAAATATTTTTTTTTTGGTATCAGACAAAAAGTGGTTACCGAAAATTATTTTAATTACAGTACTGTGCAAAAGTGTATAAGTAAATTGGGGACAGGATCATGGGCAACCAACCCTCATCCATGCCCACAGGGACCAAAAGTCACCCTGGCTTGTCTGATCCCACAGAAAAGCCAATGCAACACAGAGCTGCCCTATTGGCACAAAGAGAACCTACACAACACTGGCCATAATATTTTGCATTTGTCATGTTATGGCTGATCAGTGTATACTGTACACCTAAGTACACAATGGAGATCAAAATTAGAGAACAACCTACAATTTCCTAGAAATCAACGTCACTGCTTAGTCATATTTGAACAAGAGTAGATGGGCAGTTTTCTTTAAGTGCATTTTATCACTTAAATATATTCTCAAGCACAGTATAAAAAACTTAAATGTGATATTTGAAAAATAACCGCCCAGTTAATGGTGTCAATCTCGCCCCTGGTGCTAAGTATCTGACAAACCCGTAATTGGCAGCGTTCCAGTAAGGATAATCAGAAGAAGGCCAAAGGGATGACTCATTTTAGCCATTTCATGAGAAGTTTATCATACAAAATCTTTGATTTCTAGAGTTTTACAATGACATGAGATAATTCGACCAAAAAGTCCCCCAAAAAGACTGGTCATCCCTGTAAGACAAATGCACGAGACAACATGATAATGCTGGATAGGGTAAGAATCTGTCCCAGCATACAGTGTCTCACCATTTAAGAGAATTCAGACTGAAATCCTTCTCTACAGTAACCAGGTTAGGGTAACCTTTGCTGAGAAGCATGTTGTTTGGAAAGATGAGAATGTTCACTTTATTGATAAGAGCAAGCTTAGTCATTGGATGGTGGAGGTGGGTGTGTCATGTTTTGGGGGAAGCTTTCTGCAGCTGGAGTTGGGCCTCTTATACAGCTTATATACCAGTATATGAGCATAACTCTGCTTTGCCCGTGATTGCATCACCACTGAGAAAAAATACAACTATTTATTATGTTCACGTATTTTGTTTATTCATTTCTTTCTGTTTTACAGGTGGCCAACAAAAGTATCTGACGACTGCGTCATTTTTTATGACTTTAAAACCTGTAAATATGAAGTGATAAATGAGAAGGATCCAGATGCGGAATGTGCTGTTGCTGGATGAACTGAAGAACTGAATAAAGCTTTATCACAGGAGTAAGCCCAGGCCAGAAGTCTAAAATAATATAATGTTAATTGTTTTTGATTATCTGAAGTTACAATAAAGCATTACTGAAGCATTAATTCTGGTGAGACTTGTGATTTGATTTTTCAAGAAACCTCACTAAGCTCTTATAATAGAAGTGTATGGAATGTTTAAGGAATAGTTTTAATAGTGATTATAATAGGATTAATAATTTTTTGGAAGCTAGAAGGTCCAGGGTAGACAGCTAGACTTTCTCTTCACTTGAACCTTCTCCACTGTGTCATTCTGCTGGTTTACTGTGACTTTGTAATGTTTGGTGCAGTTTTCTGTATGCCCAAACCTTTTGCTTTGCATAGCCAGTTGCAAGAGTTTTTGTTTCAGTAAAATTCTACATGAGCCATTATAGATAAAAAAAAAAAACACAGGATGCATTGGAATAGCTTCATTCCACGACATCAGAAAGGAGTTGATTAAAGTAACAAATTTATCTAATTCAGTTTATTGACTGTGGAAGTGGCTAGTAGCCTGTAAAATCCAGAGCATTTATTTTGCATTGCATTGCTCACTCACTCATCTTCTATACCGCTTTACCCTGTATTCAGGGTCGCGGGGACCTGGAGTCTATCCCAGGAGGCTTAGGGCACGAGGCAGGATACACCCTGGACAGGGTGCCAATCCATCGCAGGGCACATACACATACTCACACACTCATTCCCACACTACGGGCAATTTGGGAATGCCAATTAGCCTAACCATATCTTTGGACTGTGGGAGGAAACCGGAGTACCCAGAGGAAACCCGCCAAGCACGGGAGAACATGCATACTCTATGCACACAGAGACGGGAATCGAGCCTGGCCAGGAATCGAACCCAGGCCTGCATTGCATTGCTATGTTTTAATACATATACACTAAATAAACAAAAGTATGTTGGTCAAAAAAATTATGTTGGACGAGAAGGTCTGTCTCACAATCTCCATTCCAGTTAATCCCAAAAGTGCTCGATGGGGTTGAGGTCAAGGCTCTGTGTGCGGGCTAGTCATGTTCTTCCACACTGAACTCATCAAACCATGTCTTCATAGACCTTGCTTTGTGCACTGGGACACAGTCATGTTGGAATAGAAAAGGGTTTTCCCCAAACTGTTGACACAAAGTTGGGAGCATAGCATTGTCCAAGATGTCTTTGTGTCCTGAAGCATTAAGATTGCCCTTCACTGGGGATAAGGGGCCTGGTTAAAACACATAATTTCAATAAATAACAGTAACAGTAAATAACAATAAATTTTACAAAATTCTTTTTTCCATATACTGTAGTGTGGAATCAGAATTGTACATTGTTTTTTTTGTTTTTTTACTGGACCATGTGCACCAATTAAGATGTGCAAATTCTTTGCAGGTATATGAGGGTGGCAAATGTCATAAAATCCCTCGGACATTTGGAAGGTTTTGCGATTTTGATTCATTTACAGATGTGGCCAAAAATATATACATTACCTGAAGGGGGCAGTCATGTTTTAATCTCAGGTATTGTGTGTCTACAGAGGCCGATAATAAATAAATAAAAATACAAATGTTTTAGTTTACTCCAATAAACACAAAAATACGACAAAATGGTCATCTTAAAGCTTTAATTTTTTTTTATTGATCATACTGTTTTTTTCCTTTTGTGGCATTAGACTGTAGTTTTTAGCTATTTTAGAACTTTAGAATGGTTTGAACTTTTTTTGCATTCGCTAAAAGGCACATTCACAAACCA
The DNA here is from genome assembly GCA_030014305.1 of Clarias laeviceps. Lineage (NCBI taxonomy): Eukaryota > Metazoa > Chordata > Actinopteri > Siluriformes > Clariidae > Clarias > Clarias laeviceps. The sequence goes on from JAQMYJ010000009.1 coordinate 22,266,688, forward strand.
CATTTCAGCCATTCACAAACATGTATTGTGCTATGTTTTTTTTTTTTCTGATCTGAGTATTTATGGGTGAAATAAAGCTGCTCACAACGGCACTCACTTTCACTTTGCTAAAGGCAGCGTTTATTTAGCAAGTATATGTTTATATTTTGTTGCATTTCTGGGCAGCCATAATATACTCAGTTCACAAATAATTATTCAATGCTGGACACAAACAGCAAAATAGCATGATGATTACTATTATAAAAAAGACTGAAGCGCTTGGCGTGGATTTACGTGATGAGTCATTTTCTCAGGGAAAGATTCTTATTCTTATTCTTAAGATTCTTATTCTCTATATTCTTGTCGAAGATAGTCCTTCAGAGCATGCCACACAATCTCAATGGGACTCATGTCAGGGGATTCTGCGGGAATCTCTTCTCACCTTTCATTCACGATAGGTGTGAAGTTATCAAACCGATGTCACTGGTGTCAAATAGGGGGTTTTAAGATAAATTCACAAGACAGAGCAGATGTCTCTGCCCAAATTTTTTTTTTCTAGCGAAACATAAAAATAGATAAAAAAGTTTAATGGTAGCAATTAAATCAGACTTCATAGTTGGATTTGATACCTTTCGATTTTGATCCTTTTTTTTATTTATTTATGGACAATTGTATTATCTTTTCTCTGGAGAATAAACAAACCTGACAGATTGTTTTGAACACAGAACTGAGTTCATGAAAGTCTTAGGGAGTGGAGGACTTGCCATCTGGAGCACTGGGAGTTTTCCCAGTGGGCCACTGGTCAATGTGGGCCAGCCCAGTCTGTATGCAAATATAAAAAAATGACAGAAACCATAATATTGCATCTCTTTTCTATGCAGATAGATGAGTGTGTTGACCGCACAGGCGCCATCGTGTTTGTGTGCTCCTGGTCTTGGGTATGTCCATAGAAACACAATTAAAGTATAACACTCAGAAAGAACTTGACTGGGAAAAGTGACTGATGTTCCTGACTTTTTTCAGCAGAGACTCTGTGTCACTGAATAATCCATGACCTTTCATGAATATGTAAGACCTATTGACACCTGAATCAGGTGAACCCAGGCTTCCCAGGACTTGTATTGATGTGGCAGCTATTTACACCTATACACTCAGATTCCTCACACAAACACACTTTTTTTTGAGAGAAACAAAAACATAAAGTATGGTTTCTGAAACATTCATTGAAATGCAATTCTTATGCACACACACAAAAACTTTTATTTTTTTTAAAACTACACAGAAAAAATATGTCATATTATTGTATATTTTGACTTGAATAAACCGGTTAACATCGGGCCATGTTGTTGTGTTGGAAAAGCCAGCAGTTTATTTAGTGAGTAGCCTATATACAGTATTTAAGTTTGTTGCATTTCTGGAGGAGTATGTTGGTATTTTTATCAATGAATCTAATCATATCTGCACACGCTTTTAATCAAACGCTACCTTTTGTAAAGTGAAAGTGAGCACCGCGGGTTTACGCATGCTGATGTTTCATTTTAGTCACAACCACATTCCAGCTATTATTTCCAGCCGTGGTGTTAAGACAATTTAAGCCGAGACATTGCCATGTCTTTCATTGTTTTGTCCTTGTTAAGACATTTTTATTATGAATTTTAAAGCACAACTTATAAAATCCTTCCATGCCCCATCTGCCAGGAATTCTGTGAAGCACAACACATTTATTTCAATTCTAAAATCGTGCTTGCGGGATTTAGTGGCACTCCGCGAGATGAATTATGGCTTTCCGCAGAAAAAAACTGTATTCTTAATTGCCATATATACTGACACATATAGTAATAGCTTTTAATTGTACCATTGTAGATATTACATCTAAATCTACAGTAACTGTTAAATGTGAAGAATCAATTTAAAATCTACATCTAAAATATCAATCAGGGTGCCACGTACCTGTACTTATGGTTGTAATAGATTGAAATACACTTGAATATATGTTTTACATGATCATATTTTAACAAGATGACCATAATTAAATTTATTTATTTATAATTAAATGTATTTAATTATATAATGCATTTGATTTTATATCTTTTTATGGCTGTTCTCCATCTTCTACAATTTGACTAATAATGATTAAACAATATTATGCAATTCTTGATTCTAATATTACACAATTGAATTGTACAACTCATTCTGATGAAGTGTTTCCTGTCAATGTGTGAGATGCTGATAACTGATGCTGAGCCCTGTTTCTGCTCTATTTAAACCCAAGTACCCACTTCCGGTTATAGATTTCTAACATTCGAGTGTCCCAATTTGCAAAAAATGGTAAGTTGACTTGACAGTATTTTATTATTATCTGTCCAAGGACTCAAAGGTTTCATTAACATTTACTGAAATGACCCAGAGTTCTAAATGTTTGTTTATACAAAATGTCAGTTTTGGTTCACAGATTTGGTAATATTGATGCTTAAAGAGTTTTAAGATATACTGTAGTATGAAGCCTGCCAAATGGTGAGAAAATTATTATTTGCTGGCAATATTAATCTCATTAATGACAGATTAATTAAAATTATTATTATTAATAATTTATTATTAACAAATTATTATTATGAAGTATTGTGATATAATATATATATAATTATTAGTAGCTGCTATAAATTATTAAGTCTTGTGCAATGTGCTGTAATAGTTGTATAGTTATGAGAGTTAGGAGCTGTCACTGGATTTGTGTTAAAATTGGTAATAGTTCGGTCAAGGAAATTAACTCACTCACTAAAATTTGTTCTCTTGATGAACAAAGTTTTTTTCCTGATCAATTTGTTCATTTGCTTTTTTTTGTTCCAAATTCTATGCTGAAGAGGTCATTGTTTGTGGGTTTTCTTCTGCTTACTCTCATCTCTGTGAGCCATGCTGCATGCTGGCATTTAAAACTAGAAGCAGGTAGGATTACTTATTTAAATATAATAAAGTGTACTGTACATTCACTTGTATTTGTTTCTGGGGACTATAACATAATAAGATAATCTGGCCCAAGGAAGAAAATCTTATTCTTAAATCTTATTCTATGGTTGTATCTTAGCATTTTCTATGTGGTTTACTGTATACTGTATACTTGGTATACTGTAATATAAATAATAAGATTAGTTAAATATATAAACTGGTCTGAATTGTAAATTTTGTCATTTTCATTTTAATGCCATGATATGTGTTGTATATGGAACTGTAGAAGCTCAGATGCAAAGCAAATTTTTTAAATCTTATTGTATCATACAACTTTTATTTTCAGCACAGCAAATCATGTGAATCGGATGACCTGCTGTGGTGAAAATTGTATTATGTTCATTAAATAAATCTGTTGGTTTCGTAAGCCAAAGCATTTTGTTGTCATGTGGCAGCAGCACAGAATATAAAACCATAAAGACATAATTCAAAAGCTTCACGTTATGTTCACATTAAACATTAGAATGAGAAAAAGCGATCTCAAGAATGACCAGGCTTGATGGTACAGTTACTCAAATACACATTCTTTATAACAGTGGTGTTTTCAACCACATGAGGCCCCACCCCTGTCAGCCAAAAACAGGTATCTGACAAAATTCGACAGTCAAGTTTCTGAAAAAGACAATATGATGTTTGTCCAAGGTCAAACCACTTTAGACCACTTTTTTTTTTAGCTAGAATTGTATTTGCATAATATTACAGTATGCGTTGTGCTGTGACACAATTGGCTGACTGGAAAAGTTTTTGAAGGACCAGGTGTAAAGGTGTTTTTATATTATATTAGCCTGGTGACTGTATATTACACTGTGACGCTAACCATTGACCATATTTCAGGTGAAACTTATTGTCATGATAGCGTGGATAAGACAAAGCATGCAGTCGAATCCCACTGGAAAAACAGCAAGTGTAACAGCTGCTGGTGCAAGGAAGGTTTCATGAGATGTTGTGACGGGTAAATACACACGACATAGCATAATGTCCTAGCGTGCAATATATGTATATTTATATTTAGTAGATGCCATTATCTAGAGCGACTTATGTTCTTTGTTCTGTTGATTTACTGTAAACAGAAGACTGATTTACTGTTGATTTAAATTTTACAAAAGAAGAGCATACTGTTTACAATACATGTAAACTGACAAATGGCCCTTTTATCTATCTATTCTGAGGATTTGTTTGTTATCTTAATAATCCACCTGGTAAATTGTATTTTACTTGGTAGTTTGGTGCTTCGGTTAAGGCATTAATCCAAGTTTCAAACCCCACGACCACCAAGTTGCCCCTGTTGGGCCCTTGAGCAAGGCCCTTAACCCTCAACTGCTCAGATGTATAATGAGATAAAAATGTAAGTCGCCTTGGATAAGGGCATTTGCTAAATGCCTGAATGTAAATGGTTAAGCAATTTCTCTCTGGGATTAATAAAGTTCTTTGAATCTTGAATCTTCAGGCTAATTCATAAGGAAGATAATGCCAGTGCTTTCTAAATGAGCACATGGTCCAGCCAGTGATATAGAAAGGAATTTGTACATAATAAATTTTAAACAAAAAATTTTACAAATCTGAATCTTATGTAAAAACAGGGACAATAGAGTTCATTGTTTTTGGAACTGTATCTGTTTTTGGTATGTGGGCGGTTAGACTGTTTAGCTCATTTTGGGTTAAGAGTAATCAGTTAGGCCTGTAATACAGTAATATTATTTATTATGTCAATGTCATTGCTATGATGTATGTAATATGTAATAATATGTAATAATGTTTTTTTATTTATTTACAGGTGGACAACACGTGTGTCTGGAGGTTGCACCATTAAATATGATTATGAGACCTGTACATCTGAACTGATTGTTTCGGATAAAAGTGTTCCATGTGCCGCTGTTGGAAAGTGATTGTCAAAATAATCTGGATTAAAGTTTATCACAATTTATACTATAAAAGAACACAAGCACAAAAATAACATGAAGATGGCTTTAAAGTGAACATATAATAAAGCATTGCTGAGCAAAAAACGTTGCTGAGTCTTTTTTGGTTTGATGTGTCAATAAAGTGACATAAAAAAAGGCTAAAATCTCAGGTTTAAAAAGAAAAAAGCCTGAATACTGTACACATACTGTACAATACTTAGACACAATGTTGAGACTGTTGGAAATTTATGAGTGTCATTCTGCTGGTTTATTTTGACTTTGTAACATTTATACAGTTTTCTGTGCGGACTTTTACAAACCTTTTTTATACTTTGCATAGACATTTTCAGGAGTTTCTGTTTCAGTAGGATTCCACATGAGCCTTTGTAGCTGAAAACACAGGATGTGTTAAAATAGCTTTATTTTATGACATTGAAATGGAGTTGATTTAACTAATGAATTTAGCTCACTCTGTCTATTGACTGTGGAAGTGGCTAGTAGCCCTTAGAGTATAGAACATTTTCGCCTTTTATTTGCATTGCTAATTTGAGTAAATATACACTATAAAGTCAAAAGTATTTGGCCAAACTAGCAATGACATTGTATCCATATACATGGGAGCATAGCATTGTCCAAGATGTCTTTGTATGCTGAAACATTAAGATTCCCCTTCACTGGGGATAAGGGGCGTGATTAAAACTCCTGAATTCAATAATGAACAGGTGTGGGCAAATACTTTTGTCCATATAGTGTATATGGAGTCATGATTGTGCATGAGTGACATCCTTTTTTTTCAGGACATCTTGGGCAACATGATGACTTGAATTTTATTTCATTTTAACCAACGATACAAACATGACCAAGCAAAAAAGAAAATTAAATGGTTCACATCGGCAAAGAAATGCACATTTCTGATGTGTTCACATCGGCAAAGAAATGCACATTTCTGATGATCAGATGTTTTTATGGTTGATTACAGTTGTCTGTATGAGTATATTATAATGGTTGTGTTACTGTTATAAATAACAGTGTAGGTATCGCTGCGGGGGTAAGATCAACAAGCTAAATTGTTCACAAATTTACTGTAATTGTAGCCAGTTCTTCTTCTTTAAGAAGTTACATACAAAAGAGTGTTCTGTGCCAGCCACTGACACAAGGATTTATTTTTTTCACAGTAATTTGATTGTGTATGAAATACCTGAGTATCCATAAGCAACTACAGCATACAGTGAGCACTGCAACATGGGGCCATAACTCTATTTTGTAGCTATTAGAATAATTAAAAGTTAATAAGCAAGCGACAGAAGTGGAAAATTGAGGAAAAGTGAGTTGCTTTCAATAATGGACACTGGTTCAGATTAGAGCAGTGGAAATAAAGAAAGTAATACTATAGGAATTAGAGCAAAAATATATACTGTAAATAGTTCACATGAGTCATTACATGTAAAGAAGCAAAGCATCAGTGTGAAAAATATTTAAATAAACCTGTACGTTGACAATATTCTGAATTTCTGTCGACTTGATAAATGATTTAAATAACTTCTCGGTATACTTCTTACTGTATATCAAAGTAAATGGGTTTGACATTCACTGGGCCACGTTGACCAATTAAATAAAAAATAAAATAAAAATCCCTGTAGACTCGTATTCCAAAACACTCATAAACCAAATTAAATTTTCCCATAAGAAATGATAGAAACTTAAATTATTCGTTCCACAACCCAAAAAATAAATACATAAAAATAATTAACACAGAATAGAAAGTAAAAATAAAACAAATTAACCTGAACTTTCCCTTTCAAAAAAGTAAAAATAAATCCCGACAGATAAGTGTTTCCGCTTGTGTGCACAGGCACTGTGTATGTGTGTGTGTGTGTGAGACTAGAGTAAGTGGAGACTCTTGCTTTCAGCCCATCCAGTGTCCCCCTTCTCATCTTACACAGTAAAACTTTCTCCTCTCGTTTGAATTAAACACACACACACACATTAACGGAAAGACTGTTG
>JAQMYJ010000009.1:22282406-22294808 GCA_030014305.1 Clarias laeviceps
TTAATTAAGTTATAAAATGTTATAAATAAGTTATAAAATGCCCATTGTGTTGGATTGTCAATGCAACCCTCTTCTCCTTCAGTGTGTGAAGAATGGGAGAAGAGGGTTGCATTGATAATCCAACACAATGGGCAGCACATCAAACACATTTTATAACTTATTCATAGCATTTTATAACTTTTTTATATATATCTGTGTGTATGTATGTGTTTTTTATGTGTTTTATGTATGTGTATGTTCCTATGACTGTCACGGTATACCAGCAGAAGGGCGCCATGCACAGAGACGGCATTTTTGTGTTCCATTGTTTTCTTTTAAGTTGAACTCTGCTTCCCAGAATGCACCTCGGTCAGGTGATTGGAGCACACACCTAAACCTAGCCTTAACTACTAAACCGAGGTAGTTAATTAGTTTTAATTGACTTTGGCTTTGTCTTTGGCTCTGATACCATACCGGTGCTACCTAAATGCGGAGGTATCAGGACCCTTATATAGACACGCCTCCAGTTGTGGCATTTCCAGGCTGATTGCGGTGTTGCCTGGCAACCGTATGTCTATAAATGGCCGCGCTTTTGCCTGTTTAGAACTCCACGTGGTAGCAGCCTGCGGATCTGCCCGTTCCAAACAGTGCAAAGCATCTTTGCGCGGGTCTGTCCCTCGTGAGACCCGCATCGTTACAACTGTTATATTTTGCCATTAATTCAGAAAGTAACTCTGAAAATTCAGAGATAAAGTCCTTATTGTATTTAGGTGGATGATAAATAATAGCACACAGTACAGGACATGCAAACTGAATCAAAACCAGTTCTAGCTCAAAGCTATTGTAGCTTTCACATAGGAGTAAACGGCAGCTGAATTTTTGTTTGAAAACCACAGCCAGTCTTCCACTGCGATGGGACACTCGTGGCATACTCAAGGATGAATAGCTGGGTGGGAGGAGCTCGGAGAAGGCGCTGTTATCATCTTGTTTTAGCCAAGTTTCCGTGAGCAAAATAAAATCCTAATCGCGAGTGGAAATCAGATCGTTCAAAATGAAAGTCTTATTTGTGAGTGATCGAGTGTTTAACAAGGAGTACGTACTGCCTTACAGCTCTGCTTTGGGGCTCGACTGAGCTTGCGCCTCTTGGCGGTGTCTTTAAATTTCCATTGTTAGTACAGTCAGGCAAGTTGTTCATAGTAGCCCGTATCTTTAACAGTGTCAGGCGATCATATACCAGCAGAGATGACACATCATAAGAGACAATTAAAATAAACACAGCAATTATTAAAAAAACACGACAGAGTAGGACGGCGGACAGCGGCGCCATCTTCTCTTCTATTCAAAATAGAAGTTTAATAAAAACTGTTGGATTTATATGCCAAAGTATGTATTGCTACATATATGCACATGCTGCACTCATTTCCACTCAATGGCCACTTTAATAGAAATATCTATGCACTATGTAAAAGTGCATAAAACCTTACAGATACAAGTCAATGTTTATATTAAAAAAACAGAATGGGGAAAAAGTGATCTCAATAACTTTGACCTTGTCATGTTGTTGGTGCCATGGTATGGTCACTGAGCATGAGTATTTCAGAAGTTGTTAAATCTGGAGTTTACACTCTGGAATTTACACTGAATTGTAGGAAAATAATTTCAGTCCTGTGGATGCGAATACACTATTGATGAGGGACATCTGAGAAGAATGGCCAGGGTTGTTAAAGGTGTTACTGAGGTTACATTTTCTCAAACAAGCCCACTTTACAAGCGCTGTGTTTACAACACAAACCTCTTTACAACACATTGTGTTTTACCCCTCAGCCAAAAGCAGGAATATGAGGCTACAGTGAGCACAAAACTGGACAGTCACATAAAAATAAAAAAAAAGACAATGTGATGTTTTTCAATGTGAAACCACTGCAGACTTCACCCTTTTGAAGTAGAATTGTATCTGATATTATGCATAGTGCTGCCACACAATGGTCTAATTAGATAAGTTCATGAATGATCACGTGCATAGACGTTCTTCATAAAATGGCCAGTAAGTGTATATTGCACTGTTATGCTAACCGTTGGCTCTAATTTAGGTGAGACTCATTGTCAGGATATTGTGGATAAGACGTGGCATCCCATCGGATCCAGCTGGAGAAACAGCAGGTGTAATCATTGCCAGTGCATGGACGATTCCCTGAGCTGTTGTGAGGGGTGAATACACACAACATAGCAAAATGCTCCCACATGCAATAAATGTTTATGCATGAATATATCTCACGGTAGTAACCTGTCTCTAATACAAAACTATCAATTTATTAATAAATACAACTGGTTTATTTCATTCTGGTATTTGACAAACCAGTCATTTTTTTTCCTTGATGAGACCTATACAGTATGTGATATCATCTCCTGGTTTGTTGGCCTGCTCTGCCCAGTTCTGCTCAACCCTACTGATGGGGCATGGCTCAACAGTAGCTCATTTACAAAGACACTGAAATGACATGTTCAGAAGAAGAGTGGCAGTTTAAGGCTTAAAAATTTATTATCTGAGGCATATTAGAGCTGAAGCAATAACACAGATTTTCAGGGAGCTCTGAGACCTGTGTCTGCTTTCTAGAAAGTGACTGCTTTCTAGTCATTAAATATTCACAGTCACTGAATGTTTTTAATTCATTAATTCATGTTAACATCCACAAAAGGAAATAAGACTGAGAAACAAACAGAAACAACAGCACTTGCATGCCTTATCCACCCCAAAATATGCCTTCATCATGGACTGGAGGATAGCAAAATGCTATCCATATGGCTATAGGAAATGGAGGGATGTAACACAGACTTAGGTGTCTTTTGTAGATGTATAGTGATATTTGTGAAGCAGTTTGAGATGATTTTAGCTTATCCTGACATGGTGTGTTATACTATGGTTATAAAGGGATGGCCATGATCAGCAACAATACTCAGGTAGGCTGTAGCATTTAAAGATGCTCAATAAGTACTAAGAGGCCCAGAGTGTACCCAGAAAATATCCCCCGAACCATTATACCACCAGAAGCCTGAAACCATGGAGGGTGGATCAATGCTTCCATATTGTTTATGCCAAATTCTGACCCTACCATCCATCATCATTTTCTTCCATTAGATGGTCACCTCTTAGTAGAAGTATTAATGGGATTTACTATAAATCCCATTAATACTTAATAATAATAATTATAAATAATAATAATAATAATAATAATAATAATAATAATAATAAACCATCTATCTTACAAAAGACGAGCATACATGTGTACAAAACATGTAAACTGACACATTGTCCTTTTATCTATCTATCTATCTATCCTGAGGATTTTGTTCAGTAAATAATTTGACTTTCAACTGGGAATTGTGTTTTAATTGGGTTCAAATTGTGACATAAGAAAGGTAATGATGTTGAATTCCAGTGCTTTCTAAATGTGCACATGGCATAGTCAGTGATATATGAAGGGACTTGTGTATAAAGTGCAATTTACAAAAATGTTTAACAGTTTTGAATAATGTAAAGAAACATGCAAGAGGGTTCATGGTTATAGGAAATGGATCTGTCTTTTGGTATGTGGTATCATGATTTGGAATGTTTAGCTCCTTTCTAACTATAACCCTGTTTATAGTGTGTAACCACCAAAGAAAAACTATAATTGTTATGTTATTTATTGTATGTTATAATAATAATAATAATAATAATAATAATAATAATAATAACCATAATAATAATCATATGTTAATTTATTTTACAGATGGCCAACAGGTGTGTTTGGAGGTTGTGCCATTAGATATGATTATGACACCTGTACATATGAAATGATTAATTATGATAAAAGTGTTCCGTGTGGTTCTATTTTAAAGTGAAGGTTCATCACAAATGTAAGAGAGCACAAGCAGAAAAATAACAAAAGGATGAAATTACAATAAAGCATTACTGACCAAAAAAGTTTGCTGAGTCTTTTGTAGTTTGATGAGTCAAAAAACTAGGCTAAAGTCTAAGTTAAACATTAAACCAAATATTCAGGATTTTAAAAAATAAGAAAAAGAACAATGTGTGCTTTGAGCAGTAATGCATAATTTGTAAACTTTACATTTAATATTTTTTTTAATAATTACATACTTTTCACATGATGCACAAGAGGTTAGCAGTTACCTTTCGGGAAAAGTAACACACAGCATGCAGTCAGTACCATGGACAGCTCCACTAAACACAGCTGGTGTCATTCACATGTGTCTCTTCTCCTCACAGACTCTGAGACCTCTGAGCAATTACCAAGAAGCCAGTGCCAGCGTCCGCCAGCCCTCTTAGTTCACTCACCTTCCGCCTTTTTCGGCATAGCTCATCTGCTATCTCATAGCTTGCCTGATCGTGGTTCCTGACAGTGACCCTGGGAGTGTCCCATATGCCCATGGCATCCACTCCCCAGCTGTGATAGAGCACAACATAGATTTGCCAGGAAACAGAGGTCTTTTTTTGTGTTAAGTTTTCCAGAGTCGAACTAATAAATAAAAGACTTCGGCACTGCAATTGCTGTCTCCTGGCATCTGTGTTCCACTTACTGCCCACTTACTCTGGTAAAGAATGGACCAGACCCAGAGGTCCAGGGTGCCCCGGACAATACCTGGAACATTTGCTAGAAACAAGCATTTAACAGATGCTGTATTGGCAGGTTACTTAGGGACTCCTGGCAGCTACAGCAGAGCTTGCATGCCTACAACAGGTTGGAGAATGTGATGTGCCGCTGTCTGCAGAGATGCCCAGCATGTTTTAACAAAGCTCACCTAGCACAATGATGTTATGGCACTATTATAGACTTTCAAGAAGAAAGTGAAGTAGGAAGGATGACCAAGGTGAAGTTGGAACGGCATCAGTATTTTGCCTCTGCATCCTTAGCAGAGGAAGCAGATGACTACAGTTAGTTAAAGAAAGAGATCATGGCATGCTGCATTCTCTCTAGCAACCAAGCGGCCCTTGTGTTCCACCGCTGGGCTTATGATCTGCAAACTCCGCCAAGAGTGCAGCTAGACTGGCTGATGAAGTTAGCCACACGCTGGTTACAGTCTGCCCAGCTAACCACGCACTCCGAGAGAGGAGATAGGCATGGGAGCTGCTACCTCCCTGCGCAGCATGATTGACACCCTCTAATGTGCGCTGTCAATGCTCTCTCTAGGCCAAGAGAAAAAAAAAAAAAGAAATTCCACAGAAGAACCCCCTGCTTCATCCCACCTTAGAGGTGAGAGACTTTCCAATATCTGCATCAAATAGAGACTCCAAGAGATGAGCCGATGACACCAAAACCAGAACCCATAAAGTCAATCTCTACTCATGGGTTTGGGGCTAATCAACATGATGTGAAAGAAACTGTTCTGACAACTAACTGATCTGTTAGGGAGGGTTGCCACAGGGAGCCCTAGCTCACTCAAGCCCTAGCCACTCCAGCTCATCCTTCAGTTTTCTCGGCGAGAGCATCACTGTGCATACAGTGATTGCCAGGAGATTCCCATGGTTTGCAACATCAGAGAAAATCAGCACAGAAAACATGCTGTGACTTCCAGTCTAATGTCTAACCTCCCTGTGCCTCTCATTCTAGGGAGAGACTGGCCCAGGCTGCTGCCACCGAGAAGAGGCAACCGGCAAAACATGGTGGCCTTTCTCATGCAGAATGGGCTCCTATGGGCTCCCGAGAGATGAAGAGAACAGCATGATCTGTTGGTGGTGCCCCAAGGGAGGGTGGATACTGTAAGGCACCTGGTTCATTCCCTTTCAGTCGGCGGAGGCCTTGGAGCAAAACCACGGCGGAGAAAATCTGTTTTCTCTGGCCAGAACACAGAAATGAGAATTTCTTTTGCCAGCTTTGTCCTTACTGCCAGAAAACTACACCAATGAAGACTTCTGCCCCGCTACTTCCCTCTAAACCATCCCTTTAAACAAATTGGGATGGATCTCCACGGGCTGCTCACAAAATCAACAAAAGGTCATGCTTCTGCTTCCGAATATTGGGTTGCGTAGTCCATGGTCTCGTTGTCATGGACTACGCAACCCAATATTCGGAAGCAGAAGCAACTCTGCGAAGCCATGTCAAAGAACATCACTAGAGAGTTGGTACTGTTCTTCAGCCGAGTGGGACTGCCGGAGGAGCTGCTCGCAGATCAAGGTAACCCAAATATACCTAAATTAAATGTCAGATGTATGTCTGCTTTTGCAGATTGAGCAGATCCGCACTGCAGTCTTTCATCCACAAACTGATGGCATGGTTGAACGCTTTAATAAGACACTAAAGAGGATGTTTTGGCAAGTACTGGATGAAAGCAGCTACAACTGAGATCAGCTCCTCCCATACATCCTCTTTGCGGTCCGAGAAACACTGAAAGCCTCAACCAAATTCATACTATTCGTGCTGCTGTTCAGGAGGAGGCCATGCGGCCTGCTTAATGTGTCAAAAAAGGCCTGGGAAACTCTATTAAAAATGGGGATTGACCCATTGCACCATATCTCAGCTCTTGACACTCTCTTTCCCTAAACTTAAGGCCAAGCACCAAGAGCTGAACAAGCTGTTAGATAAATTTCTGTACTGAATGTTCTCTATTGAACCGGGGCTCACACACTTGGTATGTCATGACATAAAAACTCGGCCCAGCATAATCATCCATCAAAGACCACGCCGTCCCAGAAGCCTGCAGGGGATAGGCATGTCAAAAAGACAACATGATCAAATAACATGATATACACATGTACATATCTGAGATCTGAATTAAAGAGTAAATATGGGTCTAATATACAGTAGTGCAATTATAAACACAAGTCAACCGCGTAGCACCTGCCGGATCAAAAGGAGCGTAATCACTTCATAATTTGGATGAAAGGAATTTTTCATAATGCCGCTCGCCCTTAGCAGACAGTGTTTCAAAATGTTTTTGACATTTCTTTGACTTTACACATTCATACATGAGAAACGTCAGCACAAGTCCCGGTTTGACTTGCATGCCCCTTATATTACATTAGTATTATATAAAAGCTTCATGTTTTACACTAACAGTTGAAAGTCTGAACAAACCTTTTAATTATATTGTCTTTCTACATTGTAAAACAACACTGAAGTTGTCCAAATATGCAGTGATCTCCTTAGAAAAGTTGATATTGAGATTTGTCTTCTACTTATGCTCTGTAAAGCCTTGATAATCTGAGGTGATGTTTGTGAATTGGTGTTTTCTGAGGCTGGTAACTCTAGATGAACTTCTCCTCTGCAGTAGAGGTAAGTCTTTCTTTTCTGGGATGGTCTTCGTGAGACCCAGTTTCAATCAGAATACAGGACTGTGCAAAGTATGAATCTGGGTACGTTAGCACCTGTGTTAATAACATCATGCCCACCATACAAGTCAGGAAGTTCCCCAACCAGAAACCCTGGAAAAACGGTCAGATACGCCACATGCTTTGCATTTAAATCAGGCAATGTGACATAGGTCAAAGTTGCAAAGTACAGACTGAGGGAAGGCATAACAGCAGCAAAAAATCAGTACAGAGAGAAGCTGGAAGGCTTCTATTCCACTGTAGACTCTGGGAGGATGTGGCAAGCACTGAGAAAGAGCAACCCACGTAAGGTAGCAGGACCAGACAACATCCCTGGATGGGTCCAAAGAGTTTGTGCCAACGAGCTGACTGATGTTTTCGACTCCATGTTTATCATTTCTCTGTCAGTGCACCATTCCCACCTGCTTGAAGAACAGAATTGTCGTCCCTGTGGACAGTCTGGTAACATGGTGTGAGGATAACAACCTCTCTCTCAACACGGACAAGACTAAGGAGATGATGGTGGACATGAAGAAGAAAGGACCTCATCGACCACTGTCCATCTGGGAGCTCGAAGTGAAGAGGGTGAGCAGCTTTAAATATCTAGGCGTCTACATCAGTGACAAACTCACTTAGACACTTAATACCACAAAGCTGGGTAAGAGGGCTCAGCAGTGGCTGTACTTTCTTCGGAGGCTAAGGAAGTTTGGTAGGTTTCCTAAGGTCCTCTCAAACTTCTACAGCTGCACAATCAAGAGCATCCTGACTGACTGTGGTACTATGGTTATAGACAGACGTCTGCAGGGAGTGTTGAAAGACTGCTGAAAAGATCACAACGCAATACTGTTCTTGCAAGAACTATTACAAATGTTAAAATAACAACTGACTGTTGTTGTTGTTGTTGCTGTTGTTTTTACAAATTGTTAAATAAAGTTGTTTCCATGTGATATTTTATAGTTTTGAAATCTTCAGTTTTTTTCTAGAATGTACAAAATTAATCATTAAAATTAAATTAAATTAGAAGATGTGTCCAAACTTTTGTCTGGTACTGTGTATGCTATTATACTGCATGTTTCTAATTTATTGTACCCAATAATTTTAGGGAGCACTTTAATAATAATAAACATGAATTACTTTGTTTTAGTTTTACAGCCAATGAGAATAAATGGTTTCTCATTTTTAAAATAATTTTCAATAAAAAAATTAAAAAATCCTCATATTTACAGTAAGTGGAGGGTATATACCTTCCACTTAAATATTAGAAAAAAATTTGTAGTAGATTCATATCATACAGTATAACACTGAATGTAAGAAATGTACGTTTGTAAGCTTTGTCCTGTTTATGGCTTATAGGTGTTTAGTGCAACTTAATTCATTTGAAAAATTAAATAGCTTGTTTGTGGAAAATTTAAAGGAAAAGAAATCTGAAATCTGTTAATGTTCTCCTAAAGGAATAGGGAGAAAAGGGCAGTGTTCGAATTGATCGTTTTTGCTTTTTGCTTCCAAAGTCCATGCAGAAGAGACCAGCATTTATAGAATTTGTCCTGATTGCTCTTGGTGAGGTAAATCAGTACTAGGAAAGGAAGCATAGATAATTTGAATAGGAATGAACAAGACACTAATGACTGAACATTTTCCAAGTCACTGTTGTCATCATTCAGCCATGATAGTTGCTTTCGGGTGTTTGTACACAAGCAATTATAAATATCAGAACATTTGTGGATATCAGTCCAATACTGTTGCTAGAAGCAACATTACCAGTACTACCAATCTTCCATCAGCTTTAATGAACTGTCTTCTGTACTTTACAAAAATAGGTTTAACTCACTATCAAGATAAATTGGACAAGATGTGTCAGCTGGTTAGATCTAGTCAAGCAGCAAGGGTATATACTTTCATGCCAGTAATTCTTGAGCAAAGCCTACCATCTAAAAGGTTGAATGTCATGTAATATATCTTATATGATAGATTTTTAAAGAAAGAAAGAAAGAAAGAAAAAAGAAAGTGTTTCCTGCAACAGGACAACCCAAAACATGTCTTTTTCTACACGTTGTACATTTTACATAACCACTCATAGATACATCAACTTTACACTCTTTTAAAGGTCTTATATTTTACTATTTCTTAAAATTATTATTATTATTTTTTTATAATTCAGGGTGCTGTGTATTAGTACTTCAGGTTATAACAGACAGAAATACACTTGCATACAATTATATATGTATATTGTTTTGAAATATAACAAAACTGAATTGTACAACTCACTCTGAGAAAGTGTTTCCCAGGAAAAATGTGAGTTACTGATAACCCCAGCCCTCTTTTTGCTGTATTTAAACCAATGCACCCAGTTTAGAGTGTCCCAACTTGGAAACATGGTAAGTTGACCTTATATTATTATATTATTATCTGTGTAATGATTTAAAGATTTCATCAACAGGTCCTGAATTGACCTGTATTTGGTTTTATATAAGATCTATTACTTAGACATAATTTCAAAGTATTTATGACATTGGTATGATTATTATTTCCTAAGTTCCGTTAATCTCATTAATTTTTTTTTATCATAACGCACTTATGAAGTACTATACCTACTAAAACCAGCTAAAAACTATTTATTAAATTCACTGTAAGGCGGCACGGTGGTATAGTGGTTAGCACTGTCGCCTTGCACCTCCAGGGTCCTGTGTATGTATGTGCATGTTCCTATGTGTAGTCAGGGAGCCGAGCAAAGTAAGAATTTCATTGTACTGTTTAAACTGTGTTTTTACCGTGCACATGACAATAAAATCAATTCAGTTAAATTCAGAAATAATTATTTTACCTTCCATTTCATTGTTATAGGCTACTTTGTGTAAATTCATGAAAAAAAAAAACATTTATATTTATTAAAGCTCCACATTGTAGCAGAACAGAATGTGTAAAAGTTCAGGGGGTGAATACTTTTGCAAGGTGCTGTAATGGTTGTGTAGTTATGAGAGTTAGGAGTTTAACCATTTAAGTTTGTCACTGACTTTGTGTAAAAACAGATAATAGTTTGGTCATGGAAATGAACTCACTCACTGAGGTTTGTTGATGTTCTCCAGAAGAAAGGTTTGTCAGAGGTTTGTCATTTACTTTTTGGTTCTAAAGTCATTTACTGATCATTTACTTTTTGGTTCTAAAGTCTGTGCTCAAGGTGTCAGTGTTTGTGGGTTTTCTCCTGCTTGTTCTCATCACTAAGAGCCATGCTGGATGCGTGCATGAGAGACTAAAAGCAGGTAGGATTTTATATACACACACACACACACACACACTCAAAATTAAGCAGTGTTATAATTGGATTTAGATCACAACACAATCTTTCCAAGAACATCACCTGAGAAACATGCTATTATGCAATGCCGTTGATTGAATGAAATAAATGTACTGTATATTTTATTTTCTGGAGACTAAGATCATTTAGCCCAAGCAAGCAAATCTTAGCTTTATTCTGTAGTTCTGTCACTCAAAGCATTTCCATGTGGTTTAACAGCTCAGTATACTAGAAAAAAATTAAATGAAATTAAATAAATAAATAAATAAAATAAATGTTAAATATGTGAACTGAAGCGTTGTCTGTTGTCATGTTGATTATAGCAGCTCAGATGCAAAGTGAATTAAAATAAAATGTTATTGTATCATATTGTATGTATCTGGGTATTTTTTTTTTTCTAGACAAGCAGTTACACTAGCAAAATCATTAATTATTAATAACACCAATTTTATTCATGAAATAACTAAAATGTTGCATGAACATGTCTTAGACTGACTGAGATTAACTAATGTATATTTTAATGACAGGGCATTTGCTAAACTGTGCTAAACCCACTATGTTTAACGAATCATAGATGAGATCAAAATTCTTCTAGACTTGCAAATCAAAGTGGATGGGATGATCTGCTGTGGTGAAAATAGAAGTTGTAATATGTTTATGAAATAAATCTGTTGGATTTATATGCCAAAGTATATACTGCTACATAGCACAAAATTGCAAGTCTCATTTCCACTGGCCACTTTAATAGAAACATCTACAGTATGCATTAAAACTATGTAAAAGTGCATAAAACCTTGCAGATACAAATCAATGTTTATATTAAAAACAGAATGGGGGGAAAAAAGCGATCTCAATGAGATTTTTGGCATGTTGTTGGTGCCATGGTATGGTTGCTGAGGTATTGCTCATTTGAGTATTTCAGAAGTTGTTAATCTGGAGTTTAACTGAATGGTGGGGAAATCATTTCAGTCCTGTGGATGCAAATACCCTATTGATGATGGACATCTGAGAATAATGGCCAGGGTTGTTAAAGGTGTTATTGAGGTAACAGTTACTCAAACAAACCCTCTTTACAAGCGTGGTGTTTACAACACAAACCTCATGTTCCTTTACAACACATAGAGTTTTACCCCCTCAGCCAAAACAGAAATTATAAGGCTACAGTGAGCACAAAACTGGACAGTTAATTTTTTTTTTTTTTTTTTTTTTAAAGACAATGTGATGTTTTTCAATGTCAAACCACTGCAGACGTCACCCTTTTGATGTATATTTTAACCGGAAATATATTATGCATAGTGCTGCCAACCAATGGCCTAATTAGATAAGTTAGATAAATTGATCACGTGTATAGACATTCTCCATAAAGTGGCCAGTAAGTGTATATTATACTGTGATGCTAACCCTTGGCTCTAATTTAGGTGCGACTCGTTGTCAGGATATTGTGGATAAGACATGGCATCCCATCGGATCCAGCTGGAAAAACAGCAAGTGTAATCGCTGCTGGTGCATGGATGATTTAATGAGATGTTGTGATGGGTAAATGCACAGAACACAGCACAATGCTCCTGCATGCAATATATGTATGCATGATTATTGTTTGCTTGAGAAAACTTTCTCTAATTCAAACTAAATGGATTTGGTAACTGACAGTAACTCAAATGCATTTTATTAATAAACACAATTGCTTTATTTTATTCTGGTATCACACAAGCCAATGTGACCTCATATATATATATATATATATATATATAATATGCTCTGGTCCCATCCCAATGAGACGTGGTGACATAACTTACAGCAGGTTATGGTCGCTGAACCGCTGGAT
>JAQMYJ010000009.1:22309050-22319179 GCA_030014305.1 Clarias laeviceps
GTATACTAGTCATTAGTCTGGCTGCAAGTACATTTAAGTATGCTTTGGCATGCTAGGATTTAATATACTTAGCATACGTTTTTTTTCCTAGGGTGTATACTGCATTTTAAAGTAAAATGTTGACTCTTTTTTAGATGCCACTCATTGTCAGGATGACGTGGATGACACCCAGCATCTGGTTGGATCCAGCTGGACGAACAGCAAGTGTGAAAAGTGCTCATGCACCTCCAAGATCGTTTCGTGCTGTGATGGGTAAATACTGTACATGGCAAAATGTTCTATGTGTAAAATATAAACAGCATTGAAACTCATTTCTCTGCTGGAAGGATATTTTCCAATTGATCAGCAGTGATCAGTCACATCACACCACCCCTATCACTGAGTATCTTCCTGTAACAATACGTATTTAATATAATGCACTTACCTTTTCTTGGCCAACAGGTACGTCTGAAAACTGCATCATTAAACATGATTACAAAACCTGTATTTATGATGTGATAAACCTAAATAACCCAGATGATCCATGTAACTTGGTTGGAAAGTGATTTTGAAGATGAATTGAATAAAGGTTTATAATTGGAGTAAGAGGCCAGAGACACAAAATAATAAGACATTGATTACTTTGATCTAAAGCTATAAAAAAGCCTTGATGAAGCATTACTGATAGTAAGACTTGTGATCTGATTTGTCAAGAAACCTGACTGCGCTCTTTTGAAGCACCTTGGTCCTGGAGGAACGTTGTTTCGTTTCACTGTGTACTACCTGTATATGGTTGAAGTGACAATAAAAGCCTACTTGAACAACTTGACAATTAAGGAGAGAATGCCCATGACTAAGTTTCTATATTAAGCCTCTCTACACAGAAGACATGAATTGTGACCTTCAAAAAGGACCTCTTTGAAATAACTCTATGCCACCTTGAAAGCCATAAGGGAGAGCAATTTTACAAAATCTGTTGACTGCTACCATAATGGTTAAGATTCAAGTGCATGAATTATCTGTGAGGAATTACACTAATGTACAGTACTGAACCACCACACATTTCATATTTTGCTTCCAAAGAGCCAGACTTTGTTGAATTTGTAATGTAATCTTGTAATGTAATGTAATTAGCTCACTGGGCTACAACACTGACTTTTTGGCTCTCATTTTTTAAACCCCAGAGTGACCTATGAATTATTTAAACATTTTAAAAAAAATATTCGACTTAAGGTATGAACCACTGAGAAACAGGAGCAGATGATGACAGATGATCAGGCCAGTGATTAGTATATTGCTGATTGTCATGATCTGGTTGGTATTGCGGCTGATGTTGCCATGGGCAGGTAAGTAGGCATAGACGCAGAGAGGATAAAGGTAACAAGAGTCTTTTATTCAAACAAAGTATAAAACAAAACTTGGAATATGAAAGAAACAAAAACAAACAAACTAATAAACCAAGGGCTCACACTCTCAGCACAAGAATCTAGAGCTTAACTTAGACTCTTAGTATGACATAAGGTTCTTTAGTTTTTTCTCATACATAAATAGACTCTTTGTTGTACCAAGCATAACATAGGCGCTCATAACGTGACGTAGGCGCTCTTACTAGACACCAGCTAAGCGTGAAAGACACTGGCTAAGAGTGAAACACAGGCGAAGAGCTTACATATAAACTGCGTTGGGGAGCTGAGACGGGACTAGACAGGACTAGAAACCGGACGGTACTAGAGACTGAATGGGTTAGTGGTTAGTTAGATTAGTAGCTACACTGGTTATTGTTACGATGGCAGATGACCTAACCGGGTTAGTATCGAAGGGTGTTAGTGGCTAACCGGGTTAGTTACTAAACCTACTGGGGTGGGGGAAAAAACGGACACACAACAGACTAAGCTCACATGAGGCTAATTCCAACTAGCGGCAAACTCCGCTAGTGGCTAAACCTGCTAGCGACTAAGCGCTCACGTGGCTAGACCGACAAATAACTAAACACATGACGCTAAACACACTGGGACCTAAACATGCAGGAAGCTAAACATACAAGTGGCTAAATATACAGTGTCCTAAACATGCAGGAAGCTAAACATACAAGGGGCTACACTAACACTAGAGAAACACCAAACAGTACTTACAAGATTGCGATGTACTTACAAAGAATCGTGAAACAAACACAACACTTCACGAGACCAAATTAGCTCCACTAACACAGAAGCACACTGAACGTCACATTATCAAAAAAACTAGAGCCTTCTTTTTTAATGAACAAATCTTAAATCAAAATCCATATTAAATTGAACAAAGAAAAAAAAATGCCCACTTAGTGACAGTAAACATAAACAATGCTCGACCCAGTTTCCCAGAATAACTAGCTATTTATAGAAGATCTAATGAACTACCTCGGTTCAGGTGAGCACCCGCATCACCTGACAGAGGTGCCTTCTGGGAAACTGAGTCTGCCAACAAAACTACAAACCTACATACACACATACACCACAATGACCTCTAGTGGTGGTCCCTTACACTGATGTTGAATGCTGAGTTGTACAAGAAGAGGGGGGAAATGAGGTTGCTGTTGAGGTTGTTACATTAACGACCAATTTTTTAAATTGTATCTTTAGACACTTTGCAACCTGTCAACCTATTTATTTAATTTAACCCTAATCTAATTTAATATGAAGAAATGTGGAGTGGCTCAATACTTAGTACTAGTACTTTATATGACCAGGGCCATTGTTATATCAGTAGAAGTTTGTAGCATATTTGTAGAAATGTGATGTACTGCAATACAGTGGAACCTTGGATTACGAGCATAATTCCCATAAGAAATAATGGAAACAGATTATTCATTCCACAACCCAAAAAATAAATAAATAAAAATAATTAATACAAAATGTAAAGTAAAAATAAAGCAAATTAACATGCACTTTACCTTTGAAAAAAGTAAAAATAAATCTTGACAGTGTTTCTGTTAGTGTTTGTGCGTGCCCACACTGTGTATGTGTGTGTGTTTGTGTGCAGACACGCTGTTTATGCGTGCATGTGTTTGTGCACATATGCGCTGTGTATGTGTGTGTGTATGTATATGTGCACGCACGCACGCACTGTGTATGCGTGTGTGTGTAAAGCTAAAATAAGAGGAGAGGAGGAATGACACCATCTCTCTCCTCTCGTCTTACACAGTAACCCTGTGGGGAGGATTACTGTGCAGGACGACTTTCACAAACACTTACACACACACTAACGGAAACACTGCCCCATTGGGAAAATTTACGAGAAACATCTCTGACACTCGAGTGCACGCACGCACGGAATCACTGCTGTAAAGGAAAAATAAAACAAATTAACCTATACTTTACCTTTGAAAAGAATTGCAACAGAACAGTGTTCTCCGTTAGAGTGTGTGACAAGGAGGGGTGTGTGTGACGGCGAGAGGAGGAGGGGTGTGTGTGAAGACGAGAAAGGTAGGGGAGGGGCACGGTATCCAATGACGTGCGCGTACACATTAACGGAATCAGTACAGGCTGAGAGAGAGAGAGATAGAAAATGGATTTTTAACCTCTTTAATGACACTTGCTTATGCTTTACACACGCGCACATGTGTGTTTTAAAAAAGAGTACACGCGTGCTGTACACACATACACATACAAAACAAAATAAAAGAGGCTTTACACGCACACATGTGGTCACAGTGTTATAGTAAACAGTACACACGTGCACGGATGTTGATTATAACAGTGAGACACACACTAAGACCGAGCAGGGGAGACGATTACCTACAATTCCGCAGAGCAAGAGAAAGAAAAACCATTGGCTCAGTTATGATCATGTAATACTCATTTTTCAAGTCAAAATCTATGAAAATTTTTGCTCGTTTTGTGGACCACTCGCACACCAGGTTACTCGCAATCTGAGGTTCCACTGTAATTCACACAGCAAACATACTTCTGGCCCACCAGTACTTTGTGTCGCACTTACTGGTTTGTTAATGAGATACCTAGGTGTCCATTAGCAGCTACAGCATACAATGAGCATAGCACTGAACATGAAGCAAAAACACTGTAATGCTCAATATTCTAATAATTAGAAATAGATAAACAATCCACAGAAGCGGGAGAAGTCAGTGTTAATAGCAGATACTGGTTTGGATTACAGTAATACAAATAAAGATAGAGAAAGGAATGCTGTATTTTTTTTAGGGTACATATGTCAAATGAATTGCAACATATAATGAAGCAAAGTATCCAGGCTCAAAATCCCTGTTTAGAAAATTGCGAAAAGTTATTTAGCATTTTAAAGTTGCCATCATACAAAATTTCCATAGATCTGCTGCTAGATTTTTTATAAGTTTTAAGCACATGTGTATCAGAGAAAATTGGATTTGACATACTTTTCATATGCGCATATGCTCAAGTGTGCACCAATTAGGGTATATGAAATCCCTGCATGTATATGAGATAGCAAAAGTAAATATTTAAAAATGTATAATATTTGTTTCTTTCTGACACATTTGAACATTTGTGACCATTCTGACACATTCAGGTAGTAAAAGCTACACCTAATGCACTCTTTACTTAATTTTTGCTTCTGTAATTTCAAAATGCAAACTAAATGAAAAACTAATTGTTGTGATAGCATTGCATTCACAATGAGAAAAAAAAACTGCTACACTTGTGTTTTATGCTAACTAGCACAATATGATGTATAAGTGGAAACTCTACCAATGGCAGGGGGAAATTAGCATATCCCTGAATATATAATTATAATTTCAATTTACCATTTAGATGTAACACATAGAATTACATTTGACATTTACATTTAACATTTAGACTTATATTTAAAAATTACATACAATTTAATTTAGTCCTTCTTTAGAACATCGTAAGGAAGGTGGTAATATATCAAGACACTGCAGAGCAACATGTAAATACACATTCACAAACTTCTTCACACCTATAGGCAATGTAATGTAGCTAATCCAACTACCAGTATGTGGGAGGAAAAAAAATAATAATTCGGGCCATTTTTTTCCTGAGAGTGATCCACTTGCTGAATGTTCATGGAAACGGCTGCAGTGGGCTCCGAGCCATCTCAGCCGGGATCATCATTTACGGACGTTTGGCCATCTTTAGAACTTTGCGCCATTCAAATGTTTTACTGCGACTAAGAGACTCATCATCTTACTGTGCTTAAAGTCTTCTGTAAACATCTTTTTTCTCTTCGGTTTTACATCTTCATTCACTAAAATTTAATCACCAGTTTAAGTCCTGGTTTAAATGTTACTTGTATTTTTACATACAACATTTCCACAATTTATAAAATCAGATGTCTTTTACAGACTGCCATGTATTAACCTGTATTAAAGTTCTAACATGTTGAAGTACACTCGCACATACATACATTTTTACATACGATGACATGTTAAACTTATCACATTTAAAAATCTGTACTGTAACTACATTTACCTGTTTGGTCTCATGGATCAGCAGGGGGAGTTTGAAGTGTATCAAACTTGCTCGAGTGGTCATTGTGTCATAGCTGTCCTCCCCATTACCCCATTTCTACACCTTGACCAAACACCAATATTACCCAATGCTATTGCACAACTTACTCTAATTTGGAGTGTTTCCTGTCGGTTTGCATGATACTGATAATCCCAGCCCTCTTTCTGTTGTATTTAAACCCAGGCACCCACTTCAGTTCATAAATTTCCAGCATTAGAGTGGAAAAATGGTGAGTAGACTTAAAAAAATTATTGTGAATTATTTTACTTAATTATCTGTAAAATGTCTCATAGGTTTCATTACCATTTCTTGAAATGACCTGGAGTTAATTTTGGTTTATATAGAATGGCAGTTTTTGTGCACACATTTTTTTTTAAATAATTGTTCTAATGGCTATTATTTAGACCTCTAATGGTTACATAAACTTTTACATGCACGTTTTCTATATTTTCTATTTTTGTACAGCTACATTTTCTATATTTGTACAGCTAAGTTTTTTTTATATTTTATATTTTGTTCTTATCTTTTATAGCTATATTTTCTATAGCTAAAGGTTTTTCTATATTTTATTTCTTGTTTAATTCCATAATTTATTTCTTATTGATATATTTTTAGGTCAGGGGTGGTTGTATAAACATTTCATTGTAATAGTGTACTGTGTATGACTGTGTATGTGACAAATAGAATTTCAATTTTAAGTTTTTCTCCTGTACACATTTTGTACCCAACAAAATGTGTTAAGGTTTGAAGGGACAATATACTTCATAATACTTCATGCATGCTGCTACAATGGTTGTGCAGAGTTAGAAATGTAGCATATTTTTTGTAACTGCCAGTGATAATATTGTAATAATAGTTATTAGTTTGGTCATGGAAAATAACCTTTAAAGTCAAAATTATAAAAGAGTAAAAAATAAACTTGCTGTAGTTCTCTTGAAAAAAAAAAAAAAGCCAATTTTTGTCCTGATCAATTTGTTAATTTTTGTTTGGTTCCAAAGTCTGTGCTGAAAAGTTCCGTGTTTGTGGGGTTTCTCTTGTTTGCTCTCTTCCATATGAGCCATGCTGCCTGCTGGAGAGGAATACAGAAACCAGGTAAATGTTCACATACACAACCACCACACACACACACACACACACACAAGCAGTCCTTATAACTGGCTTAAAAAGCAAAGGATTTAAAAACCAAATTTGTATGGTCTTTACAAATATTTACACTGATACAGGGCATGTACCAAACTATGTTAGTATGTACAACCATATCAGATTAGAAACCTGCTGAACTTCACTGGTTACTGGTGGTAACAAATTACCTATGTTGATATGAGCCAACATCAGTCAACGTCTTCCATAATATCATAATAGTCTTGGGGCACTTGGGCACAACTTTACTTGATCTGTGATGGTTGTACTGTAGATCAAACTCGAATGCCTTTGAGGTAGCTCTGGAAACATCAGGAAACTGACCTAGTAAAGCATTCCATAGAAATGGACCAAGTAAAGCATTATCCTTATATTAAAGAATAGCCTTTCTGGGTGGTAGCCTAGTTGGAATGTGACTCGTACATTTTGCATGGTCATGGGTTCTGCCCATACAGCTGTTGATCAAGTACAAATACCAATATGGGGTTTAGGGATGGGTCCGCCAGTAAATCTAGTGTCCTTATTAAGGTTTTATCAGTAAAATTATGTAAACTAGTGTTTTAGATTCAATGAAGGACTCCAGAATAACCTCTTGAGCATCTTCCCCAGTGAATGTAACAGAGGTAAAAAGACTTATACTTATGGGTGGGGAGCTTCCTGCCATCACAGATTTTACCAGTTGGGTTCACCCTTGCTGCTTTGATTGAAGCCAGGGGCAGTGCAAAACCAATGTTACACCTGTTATTGCATGTATGTCTTTCCATTTACAAAGTCCAGCAAAGCATATCTACATGGGGTCCAGCAGCGAAAATCAGTTGATAAATACCATATCTTCCTGATCCTTTAACACAGTTGAGACATTTTTAATCCTAAAAGCTCCATCTGTAATAGAAAAATGTTCCCTTTACCATTATAAAAACATCCCACATCCCCCACATGTAAACCCATTCACACTGCTATCAACAACTGGACATGATACAGTTATAAACTTCGTGATAAAAATGGAACTTTAATAGATTTAATAGAGATTTAATATCTGATTCACACAACTGTGATAGGGTTGATGGTGCCAAAAATTGCGTGGAAAAAGAGAAAAAATCCATATAGTAACTTAAATAAGCACTCTTTATAACTGTGTTGAACATAGAGTTGAACACCAAATGACTGACTCTTACTAGCCAGTTACAGATAATAATGTCTAGCCAGTTACAGATAATAATGTCTTCAAACTTCAGATTCCTTTTATGTCTTTGTATCTGCATTATTTGGACCTGCATTATTTTTATGCATTGTGCTGCTGCCACATAACAAGGCGAATGAATAAGTGCATAATTCACTAGGAGTATAAGTATTTATAAGTGTCCAGTTAGTTCATATTGCACTGTAATGCTGATCACTGACTCTGTTTAAGGCATGACTCACTGTAAGGATAATTTGGATGGGAAGTGGCATCCAGTAGGATCCACCTGGAATAACAAACAGTGTCAAAGATGCTCGTGCACAGCTTTTTCCATGGAATGCTGTGATGGGTAAATATACACAACACACAACAAAATGCTCTTAGATGCAGCATGTATAAAGGGATGAACATATGTAGGGTTATTGAGACTCCAAGACTGCCAGTAGCACTCAATCTGAAGTGTAATTTTTAAACAACTGATTTCATTTAATCTGGTGTCAAACAAAAAGAAGTGAGAATTCAGGACACCCAAAGTTATAAATTTTTCCATTCCAGACAACTACAGCCAGGTTCATAAGTATTTGGAAAGTAACACTTTTCATAAGGCTTCTTTTGTACACTACCACAGGAGACTTAAAATTAACCTGTTTGAGATAAGATGTGATTGAAGTGTATACTTTTTATACTTTGTATTTTTCCCCAGACATATTTCCCTAGAATATAATAATAATAATAATAATAATAATAATAATAATAAGTTTATTTTATATAGCGCCTTTCTAGAAACTCAAGGTTGCTTTACAATAACAAAAATATTTATACATAGCAAGAGACAACTGAAAACAAAAACAGAATACAGATAAACATGAAATCCATAGCAAATTTCCAATCATACATTCAAAGATATGGAAAACAGGACAAGAAAAGGTATGTTTTAAGGTGGGTTTTGAAATCCTGTAGTGAAGAAAGATCACAGATGTGTTTGGGAACAGAATTCCAGAGTGTAGGGGCAGAAGTACTAAATGCTAGTCCTCCGAATTATGCTAATCTAAAGCGAGAAATTAACAGTAGACCATTGTCTGCAGATCGGAGTGTGCGAACTGGGGAGTAAGTATGAATAATATCAGAAATATATGGGGGGGCAAGAACATGCAGTGCTTTGAAGCTGACGAGGAAAATCTTGTATTGGATACGGGAGCAAATGGGTAGCCAATGAAGTCTGTGTAGGATGGGAGTGATGTGTGAGCATTTCTTTGAATAAGTGAAGATCCTAGCAGCAGAGTTCTGGATGTATTGGGGCTTATTTAATGTTGTGTTTGGTAGACCATAAAAAAGAGAATTACAGTAGTTAAGTCGAGAAGTAATGAAAGCGTGAACCAGTGTCTCAGCATCCTTGATGTCTAAGAAGGGACGTAAACAAGCTATATTGCGGAGGTGACAGAAGGCAGATTTAGTAAGTGACGAAATGTGACGTAGAAAACTGTCAAAAGCTACACCCAGATTTTTAACGGTAGTGGTCCCAGAAATAAAAACAGTGTCAGTACAGAAAGGAGCAATGTTTTTAGGTGAACCAACAAGTAGAACATCTGTTTTATCAGTATTGAGTTTGAGAAGGTTACTGGTCATCCAAGCATTTATGTAATCAATACAAGCTGAAATGGAGTTAGGGGGAAAGGGATGGTAGTGTCGAAAACTGATATAGAGGTGAGTGTCGTCTGCATAGCAGTGGAAATTGGAACCATGACGGTGGATGACTTTACCTAGAGGAAGCATGTAGATGATGAACAGTAGAGGGCTAAGAACAGAACCCTGAGGAACACCATGAGAAACAGGAGCAGTAGAGGATTTAGCCTGGTGGATAGTAATATAATGTTGATGGTCAGACAGATAAGAAGTGAACCAAGCTAAGGCAGTTCCAGAAATACCAAGTGCAGAGAGTCGTGATATGAGAATACTGTGAGAGATAGTATCAAATGCAGAAGAAAGATCTAAAAGAATCAAAATGCTAACAAAGCCAGCATCAGTGGCTATAAGAAGGTCATTGACAGCCTTAAGAAGTGCTGTCTCGGTGCTGTGGTGAGAGCGAAAACCGTATTGAAAACATTCATACAGATTATGAGATGACAAATATGACTGTAGTTGAACAGCAATAACTTTTTCAAGTTTTTTAGTGGAAGATTTGAAATTGGTTGGTAGTTGACCATATCAGAAGGGTCAAGACCGGGTTGTGACAGCTGTTGTGACAAGACTGTTGTGACAGCTGCAGTTTTTAATTCAAGAGGAACAACACCAGTGTTCAAGATTTTAGAAATGAGAAGTGAAATAGGCC
>JAQMYJ010000009.1:22365391-22386344 GCA_030014305.1 Clarias laeviceps
GTCAGAATCAGATAGCTAAAACTTAAGTATAAATAGTTACGAAAGTAAAAAGGAAAATAAGAAAGAAGCTCGGAAACGAGCAGAGCTGCCGTTGCAGGCTGCCACACAGGGGGGCGCCGGAAGAAGAATGAATTGTAGCTGTTGTAATTGAGACCAAAGAGAGGAGAGGAGGAGAATTTTTTTTAAATGGGTCATTACCTGACAATGAGATTAAATGATAAATAAATATTTAGTCTGTGTGTGTGTTTAATGTCTGTGTGTGTTTAAAGCCTGTGTGCATGTGTACTGTATATGTGCAAGAATGTATGTTTCTGAGTGTGTGGATGTGCTTGTGTGGGGTATTGAGTCGTTGTTTCTCTTTCTTGCTGAAGCATGCTCTGATTTCTTATTCTGCATGTAACCTCAGCAGCAGTTGCTAGTGGATGTGAAACAGAGGCGGACATCATATTTCCTGGCACATGGCTTTTGCTGTACCTTTGCACCCTGGTACATTACATCTTTGCTTTTTTCATGATTATTTAGTGGCCTAGGGTGTCCAGGCACACATCAGTGACCGGCCCTTTTCTTTTCTTCTCTTCTCATACTCCTCAGTAATTGTCGAACTTTGATAAACGCTCTTACACTCCAGATCCTCCACTTTTACAAAGGGGTTTCATTCTTCAGGGTGGGAGCGCTGTGGTAATTTTATTGCTGTATGTGACCAGGGTTATTGTGGTAGCAGCAGCAGCATGAGAAATATGCTGGGGGAAACAATAGTGAGCTTTAGTTTTAGCAGATTTATTTGTTATAAAAAAAATAAAAAAACTTGTGCTGCAAGAATTTACATCCTGTATAGCATTTTATGTCTGGCCTCCAATATTTCCATTCCAGTATTTGGATTTTATATGAGTATGGAAGAGGATTAGGGCCACCATAAATAAATATTTGACTTCAGTCTCAGAATTCTGACTTTAAACCCTCGAATTCTTACGCTAAACTCAGATTTCAAAATTTAATCCAAAAAATGTAATTCAATTTAATCAAAATTTCATTTTTATTAGAATTCTGACTTTAAACTTAGAATTTCTGACTCCAAAAATTCTGAGTTTTTCCTCAGAATTTGGACTTTAATCCAGCATTCTGACTTCAATCCTAGATTTCTGACTCTAAACTTAAAAAAAAAAAACATTTAAAAAAAGTTTTTCTCAAAATCCTGCCTTTTAAAGCATTAAACTTAGAATTCTGACCTTTTTCTTAAGAGTTCTGACTTTTTTAAAAAAAGAAATCGCAACTTTAAATGCAAAATTCTGACTTAATAAACTTAGAAGGCTGAAGGGGGAAAATCTGTTTTGAGCAAAAAGGCAGATTTAAATTATTATTATTATTATTATTATGTCCTAATAATCTTCCATACATGAGATACCTGTGTGTCTATTAGTAACTACAGCATACAGTGAGCATTGTAACATGAAGCCAAAACATTGTGATGACTTACCATTATAATAATCAGAAATGGTTAAATAAGCCACAGAAGTAAGGATTCGGTGGAGGAAGTTGGAGTCAATAGCAGGCACTAGTTCACAATACAGTAGTACAAGTAGAAACATCAATACTGTAGATTTTAGAGCAAATGTGTAAACAGTTTACATGTAAAGAAGCAAAGTATCAGGGTTAAAATGTTTAAATATACAGTACCATTATAAAAATGTGTGAACCGGTTCCTTTTTCATAATTCCATCATTCTGAATTTTTATAGACAGGATTTTAGCAACTTATACTACAGCAGTATACTTTTTAAGGACATGCAAATCAGAGAAAATAGGATTTTGACATGTTTTTCCACCATATTTTTCAAGTTGGAAGCAGAGATATTCAAATGTGCACCAATTAGGTTAAGCAAATTCCCTGCATGTATATGGGGGTGGCAAATGTCAAAATTTAAATATTTGTTTTTCTCTGACATCTCTGAGGCATTCGGCATAAAAGTGCAGTATTTTTACCGCAGTAAATATCCAGTATACGTGATGGACTTTAGTTTAGTTTTAGACTACTGCGGGAGTTAAATTGGACCGGTGCTGTCGTTTTTGACGGTACTATAGAGCTTCTTGTATTTTAGGCTAAATTGCTGCTCAAGTCTTAAATTATATAGATTTTATTTTATATTGTTGTGCCAGCAGGGGCATGGTCAAACATCACCTGCAAGTAACATGCAATGCTTTCCACCTGTGGCTTGTTATCAAGGTTATTTATTGGTGTTTTTTTGTGTTAGCAGAGAGAGAGAGAGAATCAGGAAAAATACTCACAGCACCCTAAGTGTGTGTGCACGCGCGCACCTGTTAAATGATTCTGGCTGAAGACCTACTACGACTGAATTCACAATGAGTGCTAAATAATAGTTAACTCACATATACTGCCTGTCTCAACCCTTTTTCCTAATACAACTCCAGATACACATTTTTTAAATCACACCAGTTTCATCATATGCATCAAATGGCGTATTACACTGGTGTGAGCACACACACAGTGACCTCAGTCACTCATTAAACAGCACAGCAGAGAGACAGGTGAATAGGTAAAAATAGGTGAACAAAAATGGGTCAAAAACCCTCGCTCATTCTCTATACTGCTTATCCGTTACAAGGCCTGGAGCCTATCCCAGGGGACTCAGAACTAGATGAGGTACAGTACACCCTGGATGGGGTGCCAATGCATCAAAGGCCACAAGCATGCACAGACACACACACATTCTTATTCACACACAGTGGGAAATTTGTACATGCCAATTAACTTAGGGATATAAGAATCTGGATGTTGGCCAAACCCAGTCAGGAGATGATGAGCTGTTAGTACATACTACTGGTGTGGTATATTACAGGCAGTACCATATTATTTAATGTAATACAGTATTAAGTGTTTCAACATGCACTATGGTATTTAATTAATGTTACACACATTTAGTGGAACCATACTATATAAATCGTATCAATGTGGTATGTAAACATATCTATCATACTGTATATTTGACAGTATCCTGGTTTGTTTTCCCACAGTACCATATTACGGAATATGGCAGAACCATGTATCATAATATAACACATTTTGATGTACCAAATGTTATACGAGGGCAGAAGCATGTACCATAGTATGGTACATGTACTATAAGAGTAAATAAGTACCAGTCAGCAGATCCTGAGCTTCTTCCTACCGGAGTCCAACAAGGCAGCCTCTAGTGGAAGATGTGACTACACCACCTGCTTCCATGGTGGTTTGGCTCCAACTTACTTGACAGTGTTCTTCCATAACAAACCTCGCTTCACCTTGGCTTCATGATAAACTATACTCCTATAAATGTATTATTTAAAACGAATGTCTAGGGTAACCCATTGAAGGCACCTGGTAACCTGGGGCTCCTTTTTTCCCCCCTCACACTCTCCACTTCATGCTGTGGATTTTCTGTTGTCTACAGTGGTGTTCATTTACTTTGCCAAATGCTTATGTTTTGATTCAAGCCTGGTCTCTTTCCAAGTCCTATCATCGTTTGTCTGTAGCACTTAGATATGAAGTGTTAGTATTTTACTTCTCTGCACCCCTATGACCAAGGATGAACGTAGGGGCAGCTAAAGATTAAATGTAGGTTTTCTCGCTGTACTATTTTAATGTCCAATTTAAAAACATCCTACTTTGGTCTTTTTACCATCTCCCTATTGTGTTATGATCCTATTAACCTGTTTTGGAGTTTGTTCTGGATCAGTCAGTGTATTTACGTTCCATTTGGCAATGTGTCTTTGTGTTGCGGCAGTTATGTTCTCGTGTTTTATGGTTATAGTTCGAAGTTTGCAGTAAGTGTTCCTGATATTAGTATCTACATTGTTGTTTTCAATTCTAGTTGTTGTGCATGTGTGTGTTTTTTTTTTTTTTTTTCTTTTATTGTTTTTTTTTTTATGGTTGCTCTAATGGAGATTCAGTAAATATATTCCTTTTGAAGAGGCAGAGAGATGTTTGTCTAATCGATTTGTTGGTTCGCTTTTTTGGTTACAAAGTCTGTGCTAAAGAGGTCAATGTTTGTGGGGTTTCTCCTGGTTACTCTTGTCTATGTGAGCCAGAATGCATGCAGGCATGAGAAAATAAAAGCAGGTATACTGTATGTTCACACATAAACACACTGCTTTTAACTGAATTTAGAGAAAAGGCTAAAAGCATTTAAAAGTCAAATCATAGTGTTTTCAGTATGATATTTTCAAGCCCTATTACATACTTCACTTATGAAATAATATTTGTTTTGGAGAGAGGCAAAAAATACTATAGTACATACTTATAATACTGTACATACTGTGGTACAATTTCTTATAGGCAATATTGTCCGTTACTCATAATTACATTTCCATGGTATCATGCCGTGTCTAGCTATATTACATATCATAATATACCATAGCATTGCCATGGTACTTCAGACACTACCACGGTAGGCAAGTCTTTACAGAGTACCAGGGTGGGGCTGTGTCTCCTGTGGTAGTACTATGGTATGTACCACAATACTTTGGTGAATACCATGGTACTTACCAGTTGCCACAGTGGCTACCAAAGTTCAGAAGGTATCTAATATGGTGTTTTGTACATATTGTACCATATTAGGTATGTTATATAGGGCCAGGGGTAGCTCAGTGGTTAAGGCATTAGACTACGGTTCAGAAGATCCCAGGTTCAAACCCCACAACCACCAAGTTGCCACTGTTGGGCCCTTAACCCTGAACTGCTCAGATGTGTAATGAGATAAAAAAAAAAAATTGTATGTCACTCTGGATAAGAGTGTCTGCCTAAATGTTATATGTTTTTGGTGTGGTATATTACCGACACTACCATATTATTGTATGTAATATTAATTGTTTTAACATACAGTGTGGTGTATATAATTGATGTTACATACATCTAGTGGCACAATACCATTATGGTATGTAAATATTTATAGCACATATATTTTGACAGTATCCTGGTATGTGTTCCAAAGTACCTTATTATGGAACATGTACCAAATAATGTACCATGGTAGAAGCATGTACCGTAGTGCAGTACATGTCATATTATGAGTAAATAAGTATGAGTATATACTATATAAATAAGTATAAGTACTACTCTATATGAGTAAATAAGTATCATGTACAGATTACCAGGTATTGACTACCAGAGTACCTGTACCATGGTAAAATTACTTATGGGTGATAACAATTTTATTTCTTTTTTTGATAAATTAGAAGTTTGAATCGATCTGAATACTGTATGATAGATTGTAATAATAATATGTTCATACTGTAAAATTGTACCCCGTTGCGCTCGTGGCTAGTGCAGCACACACACTGACTGGTGTTTGGGTGATGTTATTCATTGTGCTGCTGTCACATAATGTGCTGACTGGTTAACTGCATGAATACCAAGGTGTGTAGGAGTTCTTCACAAAGTGGCCAGTGAGTGTATATCACAATGTGAAATTGCCTGTTGACTCCATTTTACATTAGGTGCAACTCATTGTCAGGGTGGCTTGGAGAAGACGTGGCACCCGGTGAGAAACAGCAAGTGTGAAGATTGCAAGTAGGTTCAAGGCCGATTCCCTGTAATGCTGTGACGAGTAATTACACACAACACAGCAAACTGCTCTTACATGCAAAATACTGTACAGTATGTACTGTACATGCAAGAACATGGATTATTGAAATACTGTAAATGTTTCTCTATTAAAGACTCAATGGATTTGGTAAAAATCCCAAGACTGACAGTACCACTCAAGATTTTCTCAATTGATTTTCTTTATTCATGTATAAGAAAGTGGGTAGGCACCCAAACCACATCATAAGCAAATTAGATGCTCATGAAGCTCAGAATCTCAGAGCAACAGTTCCTTCGGGGTAACACAAAAACACAAATGTTAGCAGATCTTTATTTTGTACCAAATTAACTGTATTATTATTATTATGGGTAGCATCTTATTACAAAATCTATGAGTTGACCAAAGCTTACATAGCTCAAAATAGTTTGACTGCATGCTAATATTTTACTCAGTATTCCAACTGTGGTTTTAGAAAGTTCAAATTGAAAGGGAAAAAAAATACCCAACTAATATTTTTAAAAGATGTTATGCACTAAACATCTCAGGTTTGAGTCTTGAGTTTGAGCTCAATATTGAGTGAGCACCAATACATTTGAAATGTGCAAAGATTTTAATAATGAAAGGCCAAAGACAACCTAAGGATGTGCTTAAAGTTGAAGGCAAATATAAAAGCAGCCGGATGAGTTAATTAATTATCACGTTCAGAATGGTAAGTGTTTGAACTGATTTTTTTTCATACTATTAATATCATAATATTCTGTACGTCATTTAACCATTTTATTATTTGTAATAATAAATGAATTGTTGATGAAAGAACTGTGACGCTTAGCCCATTTTTGGCCATTCCAATTAGAAAATAGGAAAACAAAAGTACACAAGGCATTTGAGCTCAACTTGTAATAAAGCATTAAGAGTAGCAGAATAGAGTCTTTTTGTGTTGTTGTCAATATATTCGACTGAGTCCTCTGGTTAAATTGAAAAAAGAAATGCTGCATACTGTATAATACTTTGTTGAGATATAAATTAGAATAATTCATAAATCCAGAGGCAAGTGGATGACTTTAAAAATTCACAAATTTTGAGCAAAACTGTAGTTAAAAACAACTGAATGAAATGTCAATATCTGTGTAGAAGAGTGGGACCATGTTGACCTTGTTCTTTTGGATCTTTATTTACTGTATGCCTTAAGTAAACTCTGCACAAATTACTGGCACAAATCATATTGATATGGAGCATTTACTGGCAGTGTGTGTGTGTGTGTGTGTGTGTGTGTGATGCTGGTAACTCCAACCCCCTTTTCTGTGTTTATTATTATTTATTTATTTCATTTCGTAGAATTTAAAATATGTTAAGTTTCCATATAGTATACATATAGAAAGTTATTCCTAAATTGGATCAGGGCAATGACTAATATGCTTCATTAACACTTGCTGCAGTGAAGTGGAATTGTTTCTCTAATTATGATAATCTTAGAATATACAAAACGCCTTAAGTGAGATTTTCACCTTGTGTAACTATAGAAACAGATATTGCTCATGATAAAGGTGAATTACAAAAGTAGCCAGTTGGAAAGAATCTAGATTTTTTTAAAAAAACAAAAAAAAAACCTCAGTTTATCCACTTATGTTCTGTGCAGTTATTCTGATTATTTTCAATACACATACGTCATATTAGCAAATGTTACTGTAGAGAAACACAACAAAAACAGATCAGATTAAATCAAACCTGATCAGATGCGAGACAAAGAACTCAAGGGCTATTTATACACCAGATTAAACAAGCTACAGGTGACGGCACACTAAAAGCATGATACAAAGGTGCACTCTGGGAAATGAAGTCCAACCATGGCTGGAGTCTCTGGGTGCAAGGCGCCCTCCAGGGGTTATCCCTGACAAACTTTTAACAAGGGTTCAACTGAAATGTAATAAATTTCAAATGCTAGTGATATTTTAAGCACAACAAATTTTGTAGCTACTTAATTATTCAGTTAGATTAGCTTATTAGATTAAAATCTTTAGGGAAAACATTTTCTAATGTTTATATTTACATATCGGAAGACATTGCTGTACATGAATAATGCATGCTGTTTTATCTCATGTAGCTAGTAGTCATTGGCAAATCTAAAGATATTGCCTGTTTTCATACACTTTATGTTACCAAGATATCTTTATAAATAATAAATCTAACTGCCTGAAAATATATAAAGATAAAGAAAGGATCGAAGATAAACCACTGTTTCATCACCTAGTTTTTGGTGACTCTAACATTATACAAGACTGTGCTCTTTTGTATGCGACAATTTAATCAATGGGGCAAATTCCACCGGAAAAATTTACATTTTTAATTTAATTTCAAAAGTGAAGGTATCTTGAATAAAGATATTTTAACCATACAAGGGGTACTCGAATCAACCTGGGATATGTGATGACGTTGCTGGTTAATAAAGGTGTAAAACTGTTTGACATCTACAGAAGACCTCGAGCACAGTACAGTGTTGAGACTCTTAGCCACAGTAATATATTTAAACGGGGCAAACATTTTTAAAGAAGGCTTTACGTCCATGAATGATGATCTCAACTCAGGTGGCTCTGCAGTTCCCATGAACATTCAGTGTGTGGATCGCCAGACCCTTGAAAATGTTAGATAGCGACAGATATCTATCCAACTTCCAAAATATTTAGCCAACTTCCAAGAGATGCATAGAGGAACTGTAGGAGCTGTACACACAATCATTCACCAACACCACTTGCACCTTACAGGAACACGACTGGAAGTCATTGCCACATCCCCTGTATAGTCCTGACCCTGTTCAAAGAGATTTCCACATGTTTGGGTTATTAAATGAGTTCCTGGGAGGCCAGCATTTCAGACGTGAAGCAGGCAGTCTGATCATGGCTCCCGCAGATATGAGAGAGCTTTCTACCTTTATGGTTTCTTCGCACTAGTGAAACACTGTGGGATTATACAGTATAGAGAAACACAGGGAGTTTTTACTCTCATAACTGTTTTCTATTATTCTGCAGTCAAAAGTCACAGTTTGACTTAAACACCACATTTTACTTACTAATGTCAAGAGTAAATCTGTTTTATTCTATTACTTTAAGTAAAAGAAATTGTAAGATAGAATAGAATTAGAAATACCATTTTTTTAAATCTTGAAGATAAAGATTTGTGTTTAAGATCTTTCTATTTAATTTCTTGCAGTGCAGTTATCATCCTTAATGGTTTTGCTATTAGATTACATTCACCATTTTCCACTGCTCTGTTTTCTCTTTTACTTTTCTTAAAGTTAACTTCCATTTGATAAGCATGACATTTCAATATAAAAATGCGCCAGTTCCACATGTTCGATGTTCAATGAGGCAAGCTTTAGGGAGTTTTCTGATTGATTGTTGATTACCCATCAAGGGAGTTTGGTGAAGCTATTTTAAAGTTGCTGTCTAGTAGGTAGGCAATTTTTAAGTAGTTTGGAACCTATTAAAGGAGACTTAGGCCACGAGATGGGGTAAAACCTGCACCTGTGCCAATCCATCACAGGGACACACACTACACAATATCACAATACACACACACTACACAATATCACAATACACACACACACACACACTACGGCCATTTTGGGAACACTAAATAGACTTATCTGCATGTCTTTGGAATGTGGGAGGAAACTGGAGGACCTGGAGGAAACCCACCAAACACAGGGAGAACATGCAAACCCCATGCATACAGACCCAAGGCAGGATTCGAACCCGGACACTGCTAACCCACCCACCATGCTAATCTACCGTGCCGCCATGTCCAAACCTGAAGTCTTCAAATTTTTCAGACCACCAATTAATTTTCTTGCACTGCTATACCATGACACTCCTAGCTCATTAACTAGATATCTGATGCTGACTTCTTACTTCATTTACTGCTGCAAAACTGTAGCGAGAAACTAATTACACTGTGCACTTGTGCATAAATATAGTGGCAATAAAATTGTGCTGAATGAAATGAAGAGTGTAAACCCACACATAAGCAAGGGCGCACAGAGTAATAGATGTGAAGCCTCACTCGACTGACTTCATCTTCACAACAAACTCAAGGACATGGATTTGCTTTGGATAATTGGATAATTTTTTTTGGTTTGTTTTTGTTGTTTTTTTGT
Organism: Clarias laeviceps; assembly: GCA_030014305.1. NCBI lineage: Eukaryota > Metazoa > Chordata > Actinopteri > Siluriformes > Clariidae > Clarias > Clarias laeviceps. Next base: position 22,375,120 of record JAQMYJ010000009.1, read on the forward strand.
TAACGTGTTAACATGTAGAAAGAGTTTTGCTTGAAACAGAACTGGCGGAAAAAGAAGCTGTTGCTTTCTAGGTTATAAATTTAGCTTTGTAATTTGATACTTCAAGATTATTGATAAATAATTGCTTAAAAAGCGTGCAGCCGATTCCAACTTGGAAGGATCGGGTTATACCGACGCCAGCCGTCAGATTAATGTGGCACATATTCAGCTGGCTAGTGTTATATCTATTTGCCAAGGTTGTAGTGGTAAAAAATATAGATATGAAAAGTATAAGAGCTCATCCACAGATATTTTTATGGCAAAAGTTTACCTTAAAGTAAGACTGCTAATAAATGGATTTTAAGAAAAATTTATGCACTTTTATAACAATTTGTGTAACATGGTCAAAATCGTCCTGACTGTCACTGGAGACTCCTTCCATAGATTAAAAAAAAAAAAAAAAAAAAAACATCCTTAAAGAAAACATTCTCTTATTAACAAGTGTATGTTTTTTTTTTCTGTGAAAAATCAGATTTAGAATGCAATTGCTATATAATGCTCATACTACTTTATTATAAGTAGAGTAAATTCCTAATAGACATTCATGAAACTCATAATATGCTTCCTACTGCTAGAAACATTGACAGAGATATTCAACTTTTTTTCTTTTTTTTTTAAATGTGCGTAGAAATGTAAAAAATAATAATAATTAACTTTATCTTCATTGCCACTGGAGAGATAAACTAAATTCAATTAAATCTAAGACTCAAAGGCATGTAGGTTAAAAAAGCTTGTTAATTAGAACTTTTATATCTTATACATCTCCTGGAGTAGCAACCTAAATATCTGCTTCTCCTCGTATTCATAACGGAGGACTTTCAAAGAAATAGTTGGAACATATCATTCCTCCTGACAAGGGAAATAGGGAGTGAATGTCCTGTGCAGGGGAAATTGCCATCATTAAGGTGGACGTAATGTAGCCGCAGCCTGAGGACGGAGGGAAGGCACGACAGGGGAATTTAGGACACAGACAGACACGTGATACCTGCACAGCGATGAGGTTTCGATTGGTGGCTTGAGGAAACACGGAGGTGAAGAATTTTGTAGCCAGTTTTTCAGTTTATGTACGTATGCAAGATGCAGTGTGTGCCGAGGGCAAGTCACTGAAAACAACTTAAGAAATTAATCCAGATATTGCAGGTGTGTTTTTAAAAGAAGATAATGACCCTTAAATGACACAACAAGTAATTATTATAATAAGCATCCAACACACAACGATGGTGCTTAATGCATCGAAGTATCTCCTTACAGGATCACATTTTTAAAAGTGCTGGAATATTGTTGCAAACCATTGTTGCCTTACTGTTTCCAATGGAAAGTAGCATGCTTAAAAAGTTAGTAAGAAAAAAAGATGATGTCAGTAATTTATATATTTATTCAATCAAGATAATTATTTGTACAAGGGATCAAACTAGGACTTTTGATCATGCAGACAACAACACTGTTATGAAAGTAAAAACTACCTTCATTTGTTTTTTATAATAATCTGTTACACTGATGCACGTATCCCAGCATTTCACTAGTGCATGAATACCATCAAGGTAGAAAGATTCTTCACTGGTTGGAACAGTCATCATTATGTGCTAAATGAATAAATGATTGGTTATAGGGAACAATGGTGGTCAGTGATTGGTCTTTGGGAGCAATTGTAATAAATGATTGGTTACTGGGAACAGAAATGATCATTGGATGATTGGTTATCAGTGATTGTTCTTTGGGATCAATTAGGATTAGTGATTGGTTGGTGTGATAAATGATTAGTCTTAAGAACAGTAATTAGTCACTGTGATCAATGGTCATGAGGAACAATGATGATTGATGGCAGGTAATCTGAAAGAATGAGCTTCTGAGAAAAGAGCGAAGAATAAAATGTTCTGAGTTTAATTCCCAAACAGGGTAAAATGGAAATCTAGTGTGCTATGTAGTGTGTATAATCCCTCACATCAAGTACTGCCCTTGATCGGGGATGAGGGAGGGATTTGTGTTAGAAACTAGTTAGTTTTTAAGCTCATGTTAGCCGTAAAAACAAAGCAGTGAGGTGGTTCATGAACCTGCTGGAGTTTTGGAGAAAGTTCATGAGCACTTGCTTGCATTTATGTAAGTTTGAAACACAACAACGACGGTTCGGACACAATTTGGACTGACTTAGAATCAATTCCAAAGGAGTGTTGTTTAAGAATCCATAACATTATCAGATGTGTTTTCTTGATGAAAGTGCTACTGTGACTGGTTTTAAATGTGAGTTTTAGCAGGCAGCTGCTCTCTTCCCTTTCCTGTACTGCCACTGAATTTTTTAGTGGTATGTTTCCTCTGACAAAAAACTCTCCATCATTTACTCACTCACTCACTCATCATCTATACCGCTTAATCCTGTATTCAGGGTCACAGGGGGCCTGGAGCCTGTCCTAGGAGACTTAAGGCACGAGGCAGGGTACATCCTGGACAGGGTGCCAATCCATCGCAGGGCACACACACACACACACACACACACACATAATCAAGGTGCGTTCCAAATGGCCTGAAGTACCCTGCGAAGTATACTTCACAGGGTGTTCAGTCATGTTTAGTGTGATTCCAAACAGCCGGGAACAAAAACGTTCAGTTCAAAGGGAACTGCGAACAGTGTAGGGAACGAGTGAACAACTGGTCTTCACTTCACGGGAAAAGAGAATGAAAAAATTCCCATAAAGTCATTGCATCTCGCTGGAGCGTGAAAAAAATGGAGCTCGAAAAAGGATTTATATATTTATTATCATTATTATCGAGGACGACATCATATTAAAAGGACACAAAATTTTACATTTTAACTCAATCAAGAAATCCTTAGTGTTATATTAGTATTATATAGGCTAGTAATCTGTAATCTAAACTAAAGACATGACTATCTGCTCTACACTCCAGTGCTCCCATCACCTGACCGAGGTGCACTCTGAGAATCGAAGTCCAAAAATCAAAACGTCTTAATGCGCAAGGCGCCCTCTAGGGGTCATTCCTGACAGTTATACACGTTTCAATAGTATGTTTTATAATGGTATCAGTTTTTGGTAAAAATAAATAATCAATATTTAATGTCCATAGTGTGAAATTTTCACAGCAGCAGCGACAGGTATCCAAGGTGCTTATGTGACCATGGTAACGGACGGAGGAAGTGACGTCTGCGCTGGTGACTTTCGAATGGTGGAGTTTTGTCGAGGGAAGTTCTAAGTTCTCATTCAAATAAATTAACAGGCAAATGTTGACAAGGAAGGTTTTGAGTTTGCTAATTTAAAAAAAAAAAAAAAAAGAACTGTTGATTTAGACTCTGATGTTGATATAACATTAGGCTAAGTAATGTAAAGAATTTTGAATAAAAATTGAACAACATGAACATAAAAATAAATTAAACAAATTTTTACTTTGGATATAAAATGTAAAATAAAAGTGTATATTTTGTATTTCTTACTCAAGAGAAATACACCAGGTCATATTGTATTACTATTAATGTTAATATAATAGATTTTAATCAGTGGTGTAATGATTAGCAGTGTGGCCTCACACCTCCAGGGTTAAGGGGTTTTCTCCCACCATCCGAAGACATGCAGAGTAGGCTGATTGGCATTCGCAAATTGAGTGTGTACGTGTGTGCTCTGTAATGGATTGGCACCTGTCCAGGGTGTATCCCGGCTCATGCCCAAAAATCTACTGGGATAGGCTCCAGGCTTCCTGCCACCCTGAATAGGATAAGCAGTATAGAAAATGAATAACTGAATGAATGCTCATTGCAGAAAAGCACTCATACAGTTTCATGTTAGAAAAAAAAAGTCATTTTAGCATTCGTCCACTTTTAGTAAAACATATAAATTGAACGTTTGGACCTGAGCAATGCAGAAATCACAAAAGATACAGACACTTTCAAGCTCAAGTGAACTATCAAGAAGTGTGTTTACTACCTGAGTGCAGTTTTTCGATGCACTTTTCAGTGTCGACAGAGCCTGTGAGCATTTAATGTGAAATAAGAAAAGTGTGTTTGATGTAATCACTCTTTATAAGTTTTTTTTTTTTGTTGATAAGACATGTATTGTGTTTGTCAGATTTCTCCCCGTTTTTGCCGGACTGTCAGTCATGATAAATTGCTGCAGTTTAAATTCCAATTTTTTTCTCCCTATACACGGCTGTACGGCTCGTCGTGAACTTTAATCACTGCGGTATGGAAAGCATGCTGTTCTCTCTGAAAACACACATGCAGTCGGGTCCAGACGTCTGAGTCCACTGCCGAGAACTGTCCCAGTTCCACCGATCAACCTCCAAATAGTGAGTTCTTAATGACTGGGAGCAGAAGGGATAATTATGTATGATGAGTGCAGGGAAGGACACAAAGATGAATGGAAACTATAAAATAAGATTTTAGATTGATATGTGGCTATATAAATGAGTGCGTGGATGTAGCCTGTAGCTAAACATTAGCGATGGATGGATGAATGGAATGAGGGATGAATGGATGGAAAGATGGATGAATGGACAGAGGAATGAATGGATGGACAGATGGATGGATGGGTGGATGGACAGCAAATAATAATTAGAGGAAATAAAAACCAAACAATCATTGAAGAAATTACAAAAAAATTAAAAAATTAAAATTGCCCAATCGAAGATTTCATTGAGTCTCTTCTTTAGTTTTGATTACAGCATACAGTGATGGCCAGTTCATGTGTAAAATGATTCCTCATGCTCCCAGAATCACTGGAATGTACACATGCCATTAGGGAAGAAAAACTCCATAAATGTGATAACCTGGTCATTCAGGACATACATGTTGTCAGCTGATTTAATTTCATTGCCACATAACCTATGTGAATGAATAACATTATAAATACATGACGGATGGACGGATGGATGGATGGATGTAGGAATGTGTATGACAGTATGATTATTATTTAAAAACATTTCTAAACAAATAGTTGGAGAGCTCTACAGAAAGCATTGTGGTTGGATGGATGGATGGATGAATTGATGGATGGATCCAAAAAAAAGGATTCTGGAAGGATAGATGGATGGCTGGATAATTGACATTATAAATTGATGGATGAATGCCAGGTTGTGAATATGTCTGGATATATTTCCATCGTTCCATCCATTTATTACTGTCTATCTGTCTAAAATTCTTGAACACTTTGTATTTCATCCATATTTATAATCTTTGCTTACTGCTGTCTGGCCACTGTCATCTGTTTTACTCCTGTTTTATATTTTGATACTTTGTATACTTTTCCCACTTTATACTTTCTCTTAGTATTTTTTTTTACTGTGTGATTAAAATTTCTATTTCTTGTATTATTTCTGGGTGGCACTGTGGCCTCGCACCTCGAGTCTGTGTTCATGGAGTTTGCATGTTCACCCCGTGCTTGGTGGGTTTCATTCAGGTAATCATGTTTTTCTCTGCAGACTTGTCTAACTGCCGTTTCTAAATTGCCTGTGAATGAGTGTGTGTATGTGTGTGACCTGTGATAGATTCCAGGGTGTACCCACCCCGTGCACTAAGTCTCCTGGTATAGGCTCCACCCCCCACCACCCCCCACCCCCTTGCGACCCTGTATACAGAATAAAGTGATATAGCTGTTGTGAGTGAGAATTAATTATTTCTATTTTGCAATTATTTATAATTATTATATTTTGTAAACTAAATTTCTAATGTAAGTCTAATTTCACACAAAAAAAGTACAGTATATAACAAATCTATTATTAGTGTAAAAAGTTTATAGTGTAGTATAAGTATTTTTTTTGGCATGGACAGTCTCATTGCATTTTGAACTGTGTAATGTTTGTACATGACAAATAAACTGAAATTACAATGGAAACATTACATTGGAAAATTTGAATATGCAATGTTCAGCATTGTTACTCAACTTTGAGTAACAATGTCATGTTACAGTAAATACTGTATGCATGAGCGTTATGTGTACAGGTTCGCATACCATTATGATAGCGAGCTGTCGTCATGTGCCAAAGTGAAGCTAAAAATGTTAAAGGAGGAGGCTGATGATGCTGCAAACTGTACAATAGTTTTTGTATTGCGTATGTTTTTTAACAATTTTTGTGATTAAATAGGTCTCCCGTGGAAAAAAAAAAAAACTCAACCTATTTTCCTTCCTTGATCAAATTTGCTGCCACTACTGTACTTTCTTTTTGACTCTCTACAAAATCACAGTCACACAGTTTAATATATTTTATATTAAAACTCAACCAACATAAACAGGTAAAAACAGTGAGAAATGGAGTTATAGCTTTTTGGGGGGAAAAAATAAATCAGACAAAATTCCTACTTATATAACCCAAACAATTTCGACAAAATATTTGGACATTAACTGCTTTTTAACACCCCTGTGACTCTAAATAAATATCACAAAATATTCTCTATCAATGCTCTACACTTCTTGCTTCATTTAAAAAAACAGACTTCTCATTTTGCTGCGAAACTGTTCAAAAATGCACAAAGATTTCCACAGGGCCAAAACAAACTGATTTGATAACCTAGACAATAAGTCATACGGACAGTCAGGTGTGTAGTACCAGAATTCAGCTGCAATCACAATCACCACTCTTTCCTTCTGTCAAAATTTGTTTTCTTTTTTCTTCTTCTTTTTCTTTTGAAAAAGCATCATCTGAAAGACCGAACGCTCACTTATGGATTCTTCCATCTCACTTTAGGCCGACCTGGCAAGGTCAACCACATCGAGCTCAGAGAATCAAAAAAGTGACAGACATGCTTTATAAACATGCCATTGCTTTTATCACTTTCTGAGAGAATTACCCTGTCAGAGACATAGCCGGGAAACACATGAATACACACAATGAGATGCCGTTTAAGTTCAAGTTCAATTCCTTACTCTGTACCCTCTCCGGGCTGCGGTTTTTCTTGCAATACTTTACTTTTTATTGTAATAAGTTCTTTGTCGGGTTTTATTTTCTCATAGCACGACTATTCCAGAAATCACTGAAAAATCACATACCATTGTTAGCTGTTAGTGTTGATATAACATAGAGAAGAATAAGGAGTCAGTTGAACATTTCTACTGTTACAGATCAGTATTCTCTTTAGGGAAGTCCTGACCCTACATTCACGTAAAGCAACAAACCAAAATTTCATTTGTCCATTTTCTCTGTGTGACACTGAACCAGGACGTCATTGATTTCATCGTAAATGCCTCGGGTGAGTGCACATAGCTAGTTATTACAGTTACTACAACTACCTTTGTTTATCTGCCAAGGAAGCTAGTCTAAAGCCCAGCACATACAGTATCATATAAGCCATTTTTAAACAGTTAAGTTAGGGCTTCTCCTTCTCATATCCCAGCATAACTGGGGATAAAGCCATGATACTCCAAGCAATGGCAACCTGGAGGAGCTGGGCCTCAAACCGCTAACCTTCCAATCAGTAACTCAGTTCTTAACCTTCTGAGCTACCACTGTCCCAGATGTGTATATTTGTTATTTTGAGTTTTGCCTGTTAGCTTTAGAAGTTCTCATTCACTCACTCACTCATCGTCTATACGGCTTTATCCTGTACTGTATATCCTATATATCCCAGGAGACTTAGGGCATTGGGTACACCCTGGACAGGGTGCCAATCCATCGCAGGGCACACGCATATGGGAACACTAATTAGCCTAATCTGCATGGGAGGAAACTGGAATACACTAAGGAAAATACAAATTCTATGCACACAGACCCAAGGCAGGAATCAAACCCACACAAGTAAATTGATGGTTGTTAATGGGAACCCAGTGTTAGGGTTTAAGATTGCGGGCATTGGTGGCTCAGTGGTAGGTGTTTTGCCTGGGTTCGATTTCAATGCCCAAACCCCAGACACTGGATGCAGTGCCGGTCCCAAGCTTGTATTTGCGGACCGGATAGTCTGCTGTGGCGACCCCTTGCCGGGAGCAAACGAAAGACCAACAACAGTGTTAGGGGTTAAGATTTAAGGAATGTAGCTTTGATTGAATACTCTTACAATCATGGTAAAGAATGTGACGTCTGCAATCAAAATACCCCATTACACACCATGAAGTTCCCTCTGTCCCAAAAATATAGATGGATGCAGGGGGAACGGGGACAAATAGAAAATTATGGAAGTTCATACTGCCTCCTAGCTACAACATGTTGTTACTAATTTCCTATCACGCACATGATCGCACGCTAACCATATCCAATAAGATCAAATTGCGTTTTTACTCTGCCTGGTAATATTATACTACGCTCTTATCACGTGCTTACTACGTTGTTACTGTGTCTGGCGGGTGGGGATAAATACCATGACACGCACAGTGATGTTGTGAGGAACCGGGTCCAGTATTTATACTAAACCCTCTGAACGTGACATAGACGTACTGATAATCTGCTGCATGCATGATACATAAATGTGGTAAGCACCAGAAGAACGTAATATGAACTTAATGCAGTCTTCTACAACGTGGTATGGACCTTCCATTGTGATAGCACAAGTGTAGCAACAACACAGTAACATACAGTACCAAGGACAGCTCATCCAAACGTTCCTCTCTGCACCATGCTTGTAGGATGTCAATGAAGTCCTTAAAAGGTGTTAGTTATACCATTAGCTGGTCAATGTCATCATTACTACAACCTTTTTAAGTTCTTCTGGCTTCAACCACGTTCTCACCAGGCTTTTTCTGAACAAGTGTGGCAGCCCCATGTCAAGGGAGACAATACTACGAATACTACGAATTCTACTGCTTCTGCCAAGATGTAAAAGTTCTTCTTGCATTCACCCAATTTTTTGAAGACTTAGTGGGAACATGGCTCAGTGTGACAGAGGTTTTACTCTGAGTAAAGGTGGGAAAATGTGTAGCAGCTCACACACATACTGTACCTGTTTTCCCAGCCACACAAACATCAACAAGTGTTTCTGTGTTGAACATGTGAGCTAAAAGTGAGGAATGCCAGAGCTTTATATGTGTTTGAGGTTTAAATAACAGCCTATATGGCAGCTCTTATATGCATACACCCACTCACCTACGCACACACACACACACACACACACACACACACTCACGCACACACTCACGCCAAAACCCCAGGGCGCAAAATAAACCAACTAAAAGCTCTGCTGACTTAGCGAGCCAGGAGCTGGAACACACAATATGTACTCCAGACGGACCACACACACACACACACACACACACACACACACACACAAATTATGCTCTTTGTAAAAATGTCTTTTCAGAAATGGTTACTAAGACCAGGCATATGAACATTTACGATTATACACTAATTATGTGTTTTCAACAAGCCATGTGTTATCCCAGTGGTCACAATTGTAAACAGCCACATGTTTACGTCTCCTAGGAGTGTGATTTAATTGTGGGAGTAAAGCATTATTAAAATATCACTATAAAACCATGCTGTTGAATTCTTAAATCTACAGACAGAATCGTGGAGATTCTGTGTCTCTTGAAAATCTACAGTGATATAAAGGGCCCCCAAAGTTGATGAAGCCAACACTTTTCAACTGCTATAGCATTTAAATGGCCCTGTATTGTCACTCAGGGGCTCATGACTTCCCCCATAATTCTCTTTCTATATATACTGTATATTATATTATACCATGCCTACAGTGTTTAGGACGGTCGCCTTGCTCCTCCAAGGTCGAGGGTTCGAGTTCCAGTGTGTGTGTGTGTGTGTGTGTGTGTGTAGTTTTCATGTTCTCCCTGTGGGTTTCCTCCAGGTGCTCTGGGTTCCTCCCACAGTCCAAAGACAAGCAGATAAGGTTAACAGACGTTCCCAAATTGCCCATAGTGTGTGTGTGTGTGTGTGTGTGTGTGTGTGCCCTGTAATAGATTGGCACAGTGTCCAGGATGTACCCCACCTCGTGCCCTGGGATAGGCTCCAGGCCTTGTGACCCTGACCCTACGGGATAAGAGGTATAGAAGTGAATCAATATTATATTATACACACACACACACACACACACACACAAACTGTATATATGGTATATTATTCTCTCTTTCAAAATATAACATGATGTACAGTGGGACAGCACACTAGCTTTCAAATTAAGAGGGTATAGCATCATGTTTAGCTATTGTGAGTAGTGTTCTTTTTTTTAAATTATTACTGTATATTCTCTGAATTGCTATTTGAGATCACTCGTAAAATCTATTTCTTCCTCACTGGAACATCGGCTGCTGTTGTTCACTGTCCCACTAGACATTGTAAAACAACGTTTTTGAAAATATTTACCATAGACAATAAGTTTCCTTTTCAGTAAAACCATGACGACCTTTACCGAGTTTGCACCTTTATTTCTGTCTCAAGATGAAAGCTGCTATTCAATGGGCACTTAAACACTATTCCTGTCCGACTGGGAATTTATACATCAGAGAACATGACGGTAAATCGGTTGTTACCAAAAGCTCTTAGCTTTCGCTCGTTGTGGCTTTCATCAGTTAATTTACTGAGAATGCATCGGGGCGTCATTGATTTCTGACTCGGCCCGGCACTGCGAGATTTTATAGGGTCTACGGTACAGCTGCTATGTTAAAGAAATCAATAAAACACAAAACACACACAGAGACTTCTGACATGACCGCACAGATCTTTTTTCCACCCTCTTGCTGATTGTCTATGAATCTAATCTACAGTACTTTTGTGTTATGAAACAGCACTTGTGACAGTTGCTTGGAATTGCAGCAAATAAATTCCGTAGCATGCAAAGTTTAGCTTTAAGGGCTAGAAATCTATCCAGAGTGTATTGATCTCTGCGGCTAGTGGGAATTAATTTGGTTGCAAACTCTATTTCGTGTTCTCCATCGGGAAATGTTTATCACTGCCACAGCAGTGTTTAACCCACACATGCACAATTACATTCCACACATGCTGTTATGGATCTGTTTCGCTCCCTAATTAGCTTTCTTGCAGCACACACACAAGCTGTGTGTGTGTGTGTCTGTGTTTGTATGAATTAAATGACCAAGGATTAAGTGGAAAGGTGCGTACTTAGGAATGAAAAAAGAAAATGATAGTCTAGAAGAAATTAGGAAGAAATCCAGACTATAAATGAAAAATGTGTGTGGAGAGGACCAACCCTCCGCGTCACACACTTCCTGCAGAGGAATACCTCTTGCTAATGCAATAGATGAGGCGATCCCCCTGGTTGAATGAGCCCTGATTCCTAGAGGCGAAGTGAG
>JAQMYJ010000009.1:22387164-22405671 GCA_030014305.1 Clarias laeviceps
CTTCACAACCGGCAACATGACAAGATGTTTCCCATAGCGTTTTCACGCAGCATCGAGTGTAGCCTTTGAAAGGGAACATAAACTTTGTTTCAACACAATCGGCCCACGGAAAGATATGATATGCTACTTTGAATTTTAAATAGAAAACACCCTTATATGGTAAAAAAAATAAAATAAAATAATATAATTTAACTTGGAAAAATCATTAGTTCTTCTCAAAATTCAACAGATGGCGCTATACATTTTTTTTAAACACGTTTATGAGAGTGAAATTAAATTCCACGCAAACAAAGTCACAGACACATCTAGTAGATATATTATGATTCATTATTCTCAACCAAAAGTTTTTATCTTAATTATCTAACCTCGGTTGTTGACTTTGGGCACAAGGCAGAGTACATCCTGTACAGGATGTCAATCCATCACAGGGCGCGCACACACACACACACACACACACACGCACATGGGAAAACCCATAATTCTAATCTGCATGTCTGCAAAGGGTGCAAAGCTAACCACTACACCACCGAGCTGCCATGTTGGGAAATTAACTCTTCCCCTATAAAAAGGTGCTACTCACACTAGGGTTGCCAATCATCCCGAGAGCAGGAAAAAAGCACATGTTCAAATTCGTATAGCAATACAACCTGTAAAATCACTCTCACCACAAAACACCACATATCATTCATAATACTGTGAATATACAGTATACTGTAATGTACAGTTTCACAGAAATATTTCATTCCTCCATGTGAAATTGTTTGTGTACATACCCACGAGGTGAAGCGGTTTAGTTTTTAATTTTAATTGGAAGTGTGTAATGTCCTGATGCTCATCAAATGAATAAATGAAGGAATGAATAAATAAAAGAAATGAACCTATTATGGTCACAATTTATTAGTATGTATGGGTGGAAGTGCTCAATCAGTTAAGGGTGTCGGTTACTAGATTACTGATCAGAAGGTCGGGGGGTCAAGCACCGCCAAGTTGCCACTGTTGAGCCCTTGAGCAAGACCCTTAACCATATCTGCTCCAGGATTGCTGTATTCTGGCTATACCCCAGCTTCCTAACTGGGATATGTGAAAAAAATAATTTCACTCTGCTGTAAAGTACTTGTGACAAGTAATTAAATCGTTATCAAATAAGCTACTATAACACTTATGTTAACATACCTTGCTATGTCACTGTGAAATATGGTTTATGTGGCCTTAAATAAGTACAAAAGATGCAATATTTGCTTTGAGGATGCTGATGAAAAAGTACAGAGAAGGTAATAGGAAGTTGCATTGTGTCTTTGTAGATTGATAGAGAGAGTATGCTGCGGTGGCGAGAGAGTAGTTGTGGTATTGTATGAGGAAGTCTGGAGTGGCAGAGAAGTATGTTTGAGTGGTTCAGGACAAATACCATAGTACTGCCAAAATTCCATTAAATTCTGTCCAGACAGTTTTGTGTGATGCTGCAAAAAAATCAGCATTGTCTGGACAAACATGCAGACAGAAAATTCTGCATTTTACGCCTTTAAATAAGAGCTGTAAGACAGTGGTGAGATCTGCTCCTAGTTTGACAGAGGAGTTTAAAGTGGAGGTGGGCCTGCATCAAGGATCGGCTCTGAGCCCCTTCTTGTTTGCTCTGGTGATGGACAGGATGACAGATGAGGTTAGACAGGAGTCTCCATGGACTATGATGTTTGCAGATGACATCTTTGTAGCGAGAGCAGGGAACATGTAGAAAAAAATCTAGAGAGGTGGAGGTATGAAGGTTGAGTGCAGCAAGACAGAATACATGTGTGGGAATGAGAAAGACCCAAGTGGAACAGTGAGGCAACAGGGAGCAGTGGTAAAGAAGGTGCACTTTAAGGACTTTAAGTACTTAGGGTCAACAGTCCAGAGCAAAGGCGATTGTGGAAAAGAGGTGAGGAGGCGTGTGGAGACAGGTTGGAATGGGTGGAGAAAAGTGTCAGGTGTGTTAAAAGATTATGAGCGAGAATGAAAGGAAAGGTGTGCAAGACTTTGGTGAGACCAGCGATGCTCTATGATGCTTAAGATGTTGAGATTCTCTTTGGGAGTGACAAGGATGGATAGGATCAAGTACGAGTCCATCAGAGGAACAACCCATGTTAGATGTTTTGGAGATAAAGTCAGAGAGGAGAGGTCTAGAGGAAGACCAAAGAAGAGATTTATGGATGCAGTGAGAGAGGACATAAAGGTATCTTGTGTGAGAGAAGATGCAGAGGATAGGGTTAGATGGAGGCAAATGATTTGCTGTGGTGATTCCTGAAAGTGAACAGCTGAAAGACAAAGAAGAAGACCTTGCTACTGTATGTCACTAAATTACATAACACTGAATATAATTTTATATTACTTTTCATAATTTAATGTTAACAAGTTAAGGCAAATTTTAAAGGAGAGCAATCAAGCAAATGACTCCACAATAACTGATTGATATGATGTGACTTCAAAACTTAATGTAAACCAAGTGGCAAATCATATTATATTTTATTAATAATAATAATAATAATACATACATACATACATACATACATGCTAAATATAACTTTTACAAATATCTTACAAGTTAAAACAGTTTATATAGATATACTACATATAAAGAAAAATATATACAAGGGGTGTTCAAGTCAAACAGGTACTTGTGTAAAGCTAAATTTGTCAAAAATGAAGGCGTGAAATCAAATGTAGCCCCTTATGAAATAGCTAACAACCCAGATACTCCCCACACTGGAGATATGTCGTTTCTGTGGCAGTTACTTAAGGGGTCAGGTTGCCAGCTCGACGCCCGATTGTCATTCACAAAAACTATGAGCAATTAGGAACGCCAATTAGCCTAATATGCATGTCTTTGGACTGTGGGAGGGAACCAGAGTAGCATGCAAAATAAAATAATAGTCATCTATATAAAAAAAGAGAGGGTTTTGTCTATACATTTCGTCTCTTTTCTCTCTCTTTTCTGTCTGCATGTCTGTCTAGCCATATTTTGTCACACCATCATGCAAAACTGGCTGGAAGGAATTTAATGACATTTTGGCAGTACTATAGTATTTGCCTGCAGTTAAACCTGTACCATAAATTAAATCAAAATATTAAGTAGAAGGGAAGTTTTAAACAGTTATGTGCCTGTTTTTGACAGCGTACTGGACATGTGTCAAACTGTCGGCACGTCTTAAATCGACCGCTGAACAGAATTTTATACAATTTGTGCAGTACTTACTGTAGATATCTGCCTGAAGTTTAAGCTGCGCTACCCGATCTACTTATTTGATTTCTCTTCTTTGATTAATCCTCCGATTACCAAATTGAAAGTGTATTTGGGTGAAGATGAAAGTACAACTTAGCGTAAACAAGCCATAAGATACTCAACCACTCAATCTTACAAAAGTTTATTTCTCTGTCTTAATAAGTTAGGCAGAGAATTCTGCAGTACAGAATGACAGACAGACATGTACATGGGCTTCATCCTGAAATAAAATCACTGATTACATTAAAGCTGATCAGCTTATTTTTTATCCTTCATCTTTTAACTATCTGTAAACGCTGTGTGTTTGGTGTTCCTGCGCCCTTGCAGTGTTCATTCATGTAGTGTTGTTACTGTATTAATTACTGTAGCTATTATGCAAGATCACTAAAATAGGGACGGGTTCACGTGCCACCGTCGCAAAGACAACAGATCTCTGACCTCTATATAATCGCCAAGGGGGCGTAGTTTTAAAATCCCCTTGACGCCTATAAATTGTATTTTATAATATAATTATGTAAATAACCATTCCTCTTCACAATAACATTAATTGCGTGTTTTAAAAACTTCCCCATTAGCTGGTGCGGGCGCGCGAATGTATGATAATCGCGCGCGCATGGTTTTGTTCCCCGCGTGCGGTCTGAGTCTGACGTGAGAGCAGCAGTGTGGAAAGCCAAATCGTCCATACCCTTCTCAAAACCAACCACAGGCAGTTATGTTGTTTTCCAAAGGGACAAATAGTTAACGAATGCATGATGACTAACTGTCTTTCCAGGTTTATGTTTATAGAAATAAAACGTTTTATGGGCGATACTGATAATTACTTTGATTCATTATTATTATTATTTCTGTAAAATTACTTTTTTCCCCATTCTTATGCCCAGAGTGCGAGCACTTTTTGTTCAATTTGTGTCCTTTTTGCATTGAGTGTATTTAGAGCAAGTGGCTTAGAGGTTAACACTGTCGCCTCACACCTCCAGGGTCTGGGTTCGAGTCCTATCTCAGGGTCTGTGTGCATGGAGTTTGCATGTTCTCCCCGTGCTTAGTGGGTTTCCTCTGGGTACTCTAGTTTCCTCCAAAGACATGCAGATTAGGTTAGTTAGCGTTCCCAAATTGCCTGTAATGTGTGAATGTGAGTGTGTGTGCCCTGCGATGAACTGGCATCCAAACCTAGTGGATGTGTACCCCGACTTGTTCCCTAACGATAGGCTCCAGGCCCCCGCTACTCTGTATAAAGTAGCATAGACGGCAAGTTAGTATTTAATAGAGCATATTCAGTTAGTAATGCTACTTCTTTCTGGTCTCAGTACTCACATGTACTTGTGAGCTTTTAAGATGCAGATCCTTTAATGATATGTAAATAAACAAAAATCTCTATATTATGCTTACATTATTGGGCAATGTTAAGCCATTCAGAGTCTTTATTGGCTTTAGAGCATCACTGAATTTCGTAGAGTGAGCTTGAGGTGATAAAGATTTGTTTCTTTTCTGCTAGTTAATATGTATAGTGGATTTGCACCTTAACGGCTGAAGCACGGTGGCACAGTGGTGTAGTGTTTTGCACTGTGGCCTTGTACCTCCAGAATGCAGGTTTGATTCCTGCCTCAAGTCTGTGTGCATGGAGTTTGCATGTTCTCCCCATGCTTGGTGGGTTTCCTCCCACAGTCCAAAGGCATGCAGATTAGGCTAATTGGCGGTCCCAAATTGTAAGGAGTGTGTCAATGAGCATGTAAGTGTGTGTATGTGTGTGTGCCCTGTGATTGATTGGCACTCTCGTGCAGGGTGTACCCTGCCTCATACCCTAAGTCTCCTGGGATAGGCTCCAGGCCCCCCGCAACCCTGTATACAGGATAAAGTATAGACGATGAGTGAGTCAGTGAGAGTGAGTCCAAAGACATGCAGATTAGGCTAATTGGTGGTCCCAAATTGCCTGTAGAGTGTAAGTGTGTGTGTATATATGTGTTTGTGGCTTGTGATAGAGAGGCACCTATCCATGGTGTGCCCTGCCTCATGACTTAATATACTGGGATAAGCTCTGCAACCCTGTATACAAAATAAGACAGTATAGATTTTGAGTGAGTGAGTAGATGAAATGCCAGGCATGGAGTCTGGTGTTGTTACATTATCTAATGTGAGCAACTCAATATTTTATACAATTGCTTACTTACACAAACCATTTCTAGCTGCCTTGTGAGTTTTGCATCACCGTATTCCATCATCTTATTGATGGTTTTTAGTTGATTATAACAAGTGAGCATTTTCAGACACTTCCAGAATATCATCATCAGCTGACTTTGGCCACCTGTGAGCATGCCACATTATGAATTCCAAGACCAAAGAATGCAAGATTTTTGTCTGTGATAGTTGTCTACTTTAAATTACAAACTTGATCTTGTTGGATTGTTCTATATACTTGATCCCAAACTTGGGTTAATCATTTTTGTGAAGTTTTTTTTTTCCTTTTTTTGTTCTCCATTTTTGCCATTTTGGATATTTAATATTCAACATTATGAATTATTTCTAATATTACTACTCAAATGTTGTCATATTGACCATGTTATCTTTTTTGTACAAAAAGTCTGATTTTAGTTTCATTCCTTCCATGAAAAACCTGATCACTTTCACACAACACTCCAGTGACTCCTAACACAGATTATTAGATTTTGCACAAAGGCCATGCCAGCTCATGTGTGCTATTTCACTGCACGTTTCAATTGCATAGATTTATTCCTTTAGTTATAGTTGCAGTTAGTCCCAACCTCCTCACACGATTTTATAATTGAAGTAGTTTACAATAATATTAAATTCATTCATCACATTCACACTATACTGTACAATTCAATCTACAACTGGGACTTCTGATTGTCCAGAAGAACAGAACACAGTTATAAGAGTAAAAACTCCATATATCTCTCTATATAATGACCTGCTACACTAATGCACTTATACCAACATTATGATCGGACTGTCAGCTACACAACTGAAACACTGGCCTCCCAGGAACTCCTTTACTGGCCCAAACATGTGGAAATGTCTTGGAGAAAGGTCAGGACTGCACACGGGACAGGGGTGTATTCCTAGGACTCCAGACTCCATGCACCACCTATCACAAGCCCGATCAGGATGAAGTACTTACTTGAGATGAATAAGAAGTGAATGATGTGATCGAACACGTTTTTGTAGCGTTTGTGGAACCTTTGGCCTTCCACAACGCAACGAAAAAAAACGGAGCGACTCCGACTCGCGCCACTTCGGTTCAAGCGCAAAAAGAGCAAAACCGACAGAGGAGGCAGAGAGAGAGAGAGAGAGAGGACACAGCGGAACACTCGATATCATCACGCTGCCTGGAAGAACAGTCTTATAGTTTATTATTTATTGCACACTTTGCATGACTCTTGTGTCCACATTGAGCTTTTTTATTAGAGTTATTGTGTGATGGTTCTTACAGTGAGTGCAGATGCGCAGGAATGAGGGATTAGTCTGAATTAGTCTCAGAAGTTGTGACCAGACGTTTTGGGAATAAAAATGGAACAAAGAAAAGTTTAAACGGGGAAAAGCAGAGGTTTTGTGTCCGTATGGACGGGAAAGCAGCAGCGGATCTTCTTCACCCAGGGAGCTGGACTTCGTCATCTTCTCAGAAATAAAATATCCATAACTATCTTTTTCTTCTTTTAAACAGTGCAATTTTCACTGGATGTCAAGTGGAACTACAGGAATTTGGATGTGAAATAATTTAATAAAAGGCGATTAGAGATGGAAATGTCTAATTTCTTTTAAAACCCCGGGATCACCGTACCTTCATTCGGATTTATCATGATTTTATTAAATATTCTGGCACTCCTGGTTTTAGCGGGTAAGTCAAAGCAAAAGACTTAACTTCCTGTTAAACCAGATTGCACACAAACAAATAACGAAAAATGCAACTTTTTGACATTATTGATAATGCTGGGGGAAAAGTCGCACCTCTCCTTCTCTCTCTCTCTCTCTCTCTTTGTGTGTGTGTGTGTGTGTATATATATATATATATATATATATATATAGCCAAAAATATATATACACACTTCAGGAAAAGAAAAATGTGTATTAATAATTTAATACGTTTTATATACACTGTATATAATAGCATTATTACGAAAATATTTTAAAATTATTAAAAAATATTAGTAATATTATACAAAAATAATATACATACTATTTTTCCTTTTCCTAACATTTTTATAAATTATTTTGGCTGACTCTCTCTCTCTCTCTCTATATATATATATATATATATATATATATATATATAATATATATATTCAGTAATGTATCATGATTCTTTTGTTTGCTGATTCATGTATTGCCAAACTGACTACAAAATCTAAGAAAACATGTTTAAAAAAAACTTTTATGTGTTTGCATTTGAGATGGTAAAAAGTCGCAGTTTCTTCATATTCCTGCAGGTGGTGTGTTCTAATCAAGTCACCCATTGGCACACATTGGTGTGGAAGGAGGAATTATTTGCTACATTTGTTTGGAATTGTTAGAAAATCTGAATTTTTGTATAGTGTATTTGAGATCAAGATACAGGATTTATAATTATATAGCTAATATTTAAGATCAAGATACCTAATGAATCACAATACAAATTGAATCGGCACCCAGGTATCGTGGTAATATCGTATCGGATCGTCCCTGGTGATTTTCAATATTTATAAAATAAATATTCAGGTGAACGTAATATTCTGGAGGCTAGGATATAGCTATAAGATAGCTATATCTATCTATCTATATATATATATATATATATATATATATATCCTAGTTTCTAAGATATTACATTTATTTAAATATTTATATTCATATCTTAATGTCTTCTTACATAATTTCATCAGTCATTGTTTGTTGGTTTCACATGATGTACCTCAAATGGTTTTCTGAAACCTTTTAGCACACACAGACACACGCTATCTGCAAATGCCATTATTGAGAAATTAGCAGGTCTTCCAAAACTAACATTAATCATTATGCTAATTATGCTAATGACTTAATGTCGACCTTATTCAAAAGGAGAACAAATCTAGTTACAGACAATTAAATTAGAACCATTATGTGTAAAAGTTGACATGTTAAAATTAAATAATATAAATTGCATGTTAATGTTCATTTAACAGTCAGTGACAACCAATAACAATTAATCAGTCACTGTCACAGTGAATATTAGCCATTAGCTATGTTTATTTTATTTAGATTATTTGCTACAAGTTTCATGTTTTATCCAACGTAACTTTTTAACTTTTAAATGGTGATCACAAGTAAATAAGTTAATTAATTAAATCATTTTTATTAATTAATGTACATTTTGACTACTTGGCGCAAATGCAGTTGCTAGTTAAGATTGTTAGCTGTTATGCTAATTACAAACTAGCTTAAATGTCACTTCTGGTCATCAGCATGTCGCAATAAGATTGTTGTGGGATTATTCTGGAAAATTATGTAAAAAAATGACATTTAGTATTTTAGATATTTAAAACCCATGGTTAGATGGTTTTAAAATTTAGAGATGGAATTAAAATTGGAAATTAAAGTACATGCATTTGCTGACGAGTCAGTCATGTGCTCTCTTGCTAAACATTGCCTCGCAAGAAGTCTTCCTAATTATTAAACTAGCGTGTGTTATTAAGAGGAGTTTGCATGTTCTCCCCATGCTTGGTGGGTTTCCTCCCATAGTTCAAAGTCATGCAGATTAGGCTAATTGGCGTTCCCAAATTCCTCGTAGTGTGTGAATGAGTGTGTTTTGTGTGTGCATTGCGATGACCCCCCCTTCAGGGTGTACCCCGCCTCATGGTACAGGCTCCAGGCCTCCTGGCTGTTAAGAAATAGATTGCACCTAGCAATCTAGTTATTGTGTTCTGTATAGTGTTGATGGAACGATAATCAACTGCTGTGGAAATCAGTTGAATCAGTTGAAGTTCTGTGTATTTCAAGTGATCGATTATGAAAAATGGCAATTGATTTTAATTGTTAAAAATACCTGGAATGTGCTGTGTTGAATGTTTTTCTTTTGCAATTGTGCAGCTAATGTGTAGTGTGATGCTGATAACTGTGCATGTTCACAACATGGTTGTGTATGGCTAACTGGAACTAGCTGTATAGCTAACTGGGAACTAGTGAAAGAAAGTATTTAAATTTGTATTAAATACACTGTAATTTTAAAAGACACTAGCTCATTTTAACTCAGTGCAACTACAAAATCTTCATACGAGTTTCAGCTGAACTTTGGAAGCATATAAGCATTGGACAAAGTTGTGTGATTGTGTGGTTGTGTGTGTCTCCGGTTACTTACAGTATATTGTTCTCGCGTTCCGGGTGATGTAACGTCACGGTTGGCATGCAAAGCAGGAAAATTACTGTATAATATCTGAGACCTAATGGTAAAGATAATGTACTTATAAATGTATGTACTTCATCTAAAAAAAACTAATTATCAAAGGAGCTGTATTGTACTGTGAAGTTAAACTGATTATCAATTGATCATTGATTGGTTTACTCAAACATTCGATTAATTATGGAAAGGTTACCGACTCCCATCACTATTGACTGTAGGTTAACTTAATAATGCCTAAACACAAGGCACTCTAAACATTTTAGCTGTCAATATTAAATCGGTGACCAAACCATTCAGAAAATGCATTGTAGCTAGCATGCAGTCAACTGCTAATTAAGGTAGCAAAATGCTATCTTGGCTTAGCAGCAATACACAAAACCTTTCAGTAAACACTAAACTATGATATATATTTTTTTTAATCAATTGCCATTTGATAACTACTATTTTGCTTCATTATCTGTTGTACCTGTGATAAATCATGACATTTTCTTTATTTAATGATGGCTCACATAATTATATGTGCTGTTCTTAAACTATTCAGAAATACAAATAAGTTAGCAAACACCAGTGTTTGGATAGCAGGCTATTCATTCATTAGACTGTTTATTTCCTGACAAATTGTTAATGGTTGATATTGATATTGATTTCTGGCTGTATTTATTTACAATAATATTTTTGCCAGCCCTTTAATAATATTATTATTATTTATAAGTAAACTTTGTAGTTTTGTTCCACGTTAGTTAATCTTGCTAACTCTTGCTTAAAATATATATGTGACATTTAACACATTTTTAGTCAAGGTGCAACCCACCAGTCATTTAAAAACCAAGCTAAAACTGTTAATTAAACACTGGTTCTATTAACCAGAAAATATTTGTTATGAATTTTATTTACTGTGAAATATCTCAGATTTCTTTATTACAGAAGTACTTACAGTATAATGTTTACGTGAGAAATCAATTACAGCTGTTCCCAAACATCAGTTCCCAAACTTCAGACACCTCTAAATCACAACAAAGACTGAGATAAAAGGAGATTAAAATTGTTAAAACCCTGTGGCTTTTATTTATTAGTTACTTTGTTAAAGGTAAACATTTAATAACGATTGTTTTATGGTCATTTTAAACTTATTGTCAACGTAAGCACAGTCCGTGTTGGAAGAGGCCAGTGGTGGCTCAGTGGTTTCGAGTCATGAATCGAAAGGTTATTGGGCCATTAAGCAAAAAAGGGCCCTTATCCTGTCACTTCCTCAGTTGTAAGTCGCTTTGGATAAGAGAATCAGCCAGATGAGTACAATCTGGGATAGTTCAGTGCATAATGTTTTGGACTAATGATCAGAAAGTCCCAGTTTCAAACCACCAAGATGCCACTCTTGTGCCCTTGAGCAAGGCCCTTAGGTATAGGGAGATAAATCTAAGTCGCTCTGGATAAATTCATCTGCCAAATGCTATAAATGTAAAATGTAAGGTATTTAGACAGTGGCACCTGAATGGTTAACTGATCAGAATTCAAGCACTACCATGCTGCCGCTTGTGCAAGACCCTTAATATTCAACTACTCAGCTATGTCTGGTCTCAGATGTAAGTCGATTTGGAGCAAATTGTCATGGAAATACGATCTGAGTAATTCCGTTATTACACAGTTCTTCCCCATGCACACCAAATTCTCTAATGACAGTTAGTTCTTCAATATTTGCACCGAATAATGTAGGACAGACTCTGACGATGCTGAATAAACCCCCACAGTAAAGCTTGTTCTTTCAGCAACAGGGATTTAGTCATGTAGATAAACGTCCGCAGAGCTGAAAAGACGAGCAAATCACGGTCACAATCCCGGGACACACTTTAAATCTACTTCTGCACAAATTGCAGTCATTAACAAAATGTGAAACTAGCTATATTTCATTTTTCAATTAGTTTATATAGCGCTTTTAACAAGAGTCATCGTCACAAAACAGCTTAGCAGAAATCAGTCTCCAGACTGCTAATGAGTGAGGCGAGGAAACACATCCTGGGAACGGCAAAGGAAAAAAAAAAAAAAAACGGGGTAAAGAATTAAAGTCTTAGAAAGGGGAAGGCATGCAGAGATAAACCATCAGTGATATAATGAGTTTATTAGCCTAAACCGAACTAATGGGAGCATTCAATTTTACTTTTTTTTTCAATAAATCAAGAAAAACTATTAAAGTTAAACTGTCCAAAAGTAAAATAATGTTTTAGGAAACAAAATGTATAGGAGAACCAGGAACGTTTTTGCATTTGGCTGTTACAGTGTATTTCCTTTGTCATTTACATTTAAATGACAAAGGAAACATTTTATTTTGAGTTTGTTTTAAAATGTTCCTTCAGTCAATTCACAGCTTGACTCAAGTCTACCATACAAAGTACAGTGTGTTTCCTGTTAGGATATCATGCAAAAAACAAAACAAAATGGTTTGTGTGGCAGTGGTGAATGACCGAATGTCTTGTCCCCCCTTCCCCACTCCAGATGAGGTGGCTGCTTTGGAGAATGTCGACTGGACGGGGCCCATGGACTGTTTACGTGCGAGCGAGATGTGTAACCAGAACGCGCAGTGCAGCTCACGTTTCCGTATCATGCGCCAGTGCCTAGTTGGCCGGGACCGCAGCGCCATGCTGGAGAATAAGGAGTGTCAGGTGGCCCTGGAAGTCCTGCAGGACAGCCCCCTGCACCACTGCCACTGCAAGAGGGGCATGAAGAAGGAGCTGCAGTGCCTGCAGAGCTACTGGACCATCCACATGAGCCTCAACGAAGGTAAACGTCAACGCTTCTGTCATGTCCTACATTGTGATTATTTTGACACGTATTATGATTGAGTGATTTCAACTACAACATTTAACTATTAAAAGTACAATTTAGTATTCAAGTAAATGATGGCAGTAAAAGTAGTTGCATGAAGGCAACTTATATTTCATGTGTTCTTATTATTTCTGAAAAAGTAATACCCTATATGGACAGAGGTATTTGGCCAAACCTGCAATGCCATTGTATACAAATACATATACTTCAATATGGAGTCTGTTCCCCTTTTGCAGCTATAACAGCTTCCAATCTTCTTGGAAGGCTGTCCACAAGATTTTGTAGTGTTTCTGTGGGAATTCGTGTCCATTCATTCTGTAGAGCATTTATGAGCTCAGGCACTGATGTTGAACGAGAGGCTTCTCAGTTCCAGTTCATCCAGTTCAGTTTTCGATGGGGTTGAGGTCAGGGTTCTGTGTTTGGGCCGGTCAAGTTCTTCTACACCGAACTCATCAAACCATGTCAGTCATGTTGGAATGGAAAAGGGCCTTCCCAAAACTGTTGCCACAAAGTTGGAAACATAGCATTGTCCAAGATATCTTGGTATGCTGAAGGATTATGATTGACCTTCAAATGGGGATAAAGGACTTGATTGAAACACCTGATTTCAATAATTAACAGGTTGGGGTAAATATTTTTGTCCATATAGTGTATGTGACAATATCTGTGGTTTTCTTGTCTCTTTTACAGCATGATGCCTGTACATGGCTTATATTAATTTGTAAAATTTATATTTTACTAATTAATATATAAATACTAAATTAGCCTTCAAATTCACTAAATTCACCAAAAGTTGTAAACAACACACACACATGTGATTGAAGCCAGTTTTCGCCCTTAGGTCACGTTCAGCATACTTCAGGCAAAACTCCGCTGGAATCACTGAGTACGCATACGTTACCTGTAATAAATTGCACCTTTTTGTGATTAGATAATTCTAATCAACCTTATTGCGATTTCGACCTCTATGCAATTAATTGTGCAGCAGTATATGCTAATAATATTTATACGGTACACCGTGATATTCCAGACATGCTAACCGCAGGCATGTTAATGAAATTGGGTTTGATTGAGGAAGTTTTTGGGCCGTAGTGCGCCAAATTTGTCCTGCTTGTTTACTTCCAGGTTCCCTTATTTTGGACAAGTTTGAATAAAGAACTGCACAAATCCTTGCAATTGTCACACAATTCTCCAGTTGCATCTCAGTTCCCATGGCGACAAGCACCACCTGTTCATGTTTTGCAGCGTTTCACAGGCACGGCAGGGTGTGAGTGGAGAAACTAATCCTGAACTAATCCAAAACAGGTGCGCACAATCAGGTAGTATGCTAATGACTAGAGAAGGGGTGGAGAATGGACCAAAATAGAAACAAATGCGGACATAAGTACATGATGCTTGTCGTCATGGGAACCATGTCATGAAGGAGGGATCTATAAGAGATATTGGTAATACTTTTATTTTCTTCACCAAAACATAAAAAAGTTTCATAAAAGACAAACATGGAAGACAAAACAATAATCTAAAAGATTATGCAATGCCACAGCTTATATACTGTAGGTAGCGTATTGATTTGCTAGCCAATCTAACTACATTAATAAGCTAACAGTAAATTAGTTGTGTTCTTCAGCCATGGCCAAAAGCTTTGAGAATAACACAAATATAAATTTTCACAAAGACTTCTTCTTCAGTGTTTTTAGATCTTCGTGTCAGATGTTACTATGGTATACAGAAGTATAATTACAAGCATTTCATAAGTGTCAAAGCCTTTTAGTGACAATTACAGTAAGTAATTACATAATTGCATAATTACAGTATGCAAATTGTCAACATTTGCAGTGTTGAGCCTTCTTTTTCAAGACCTCTGCAATTCGCCCTGGTGTGCTGTCAATCAACATCTGGGCCACACACACTCAAACTGTTATTGGATTGATTTTGGTTGCTATCGTTATTCACGCTTTATTCATGGCTGTGTTCTTAGACAAAATTGTGAGTGATCCCACTCCCTCGGCTGAGAAGCAACCTCACACATGAATGGTCTCAGGATGCTTTACTGTTGGCATGACACAGGACTGATGTTAAAATCTGCGATTATTTTAGGATCCATCATCATGTGGACTGATAACCAGGCGGACACCAGTGAATATACATAGCAAATGTGCATTGAGTTCACAAGGTGTGGGTGTTGTCTTGAATACAATACCTGTCAAGAACCTATTTTTTCTAAATGCTGTGGAAGACCCTTCTACACTGAACGATGAAAAGCTATTTTAAGTACAGTATCGAGAGATTACAGTAGGTTTAGAGATTTAAGATCAGCAGGGAAAAAGACAAAGACGATCGCTTCGTATGAGATCCGAAAGAACAAAGTTACACATCAATTCAGTGTTTAGTACATCATTTTTGTGGTGTTTAATACTTAAAGCTTTACAAAACACAGCTGCATTAGACAAACTTGGCATTGAACATAAATGCTGTTTAATAGGATCGAATTGAAAAGTGCCAATATCCAAAAACCAGATGAAATGGAATCGACAGTCTAGAGTCAAGATTCAAAGCTCTAATGCCAAGTCAGGATTTTTCATTTGCAGGGCCGCTGCTTTATCTGCAGTGTTATTTAGCTATTTCTGCTGATGTAGGCACATGACTCTGAGATTCTGTTTGTAAAGTAACGCCGGCTGTGTAATGTGTTCTACTGTATTAGGCTTGTGAATGCTAACGAACAGCTGAAAGGCTTTCCTAAGAGCACTAAGTACTTTTAGAGAGCTGCTGAGTTATTTAGAAGCTGTACAAAGAGTGTGTAGAGGCGCTACTATCCCGTTTTTACTGTGAGGTCCAAAATGGAAAGGTTTACTGTTTTAATACTGTAGTGCTTTAGCCGTCTTTATTTTTGTGGGGTCTTGTAAAACAATGTCTAGGACTAGCGCAGCTCAAAGTTTTAATGGAAGAGTTTGCAATATGTAAAGACTCATTAGTGTGATGGAAACAAGCTCAGTAGCCAAGATAACTCAACTCAATTTACCAACAGGAAGTGATCATGACCATGAGTTATTTTGAATTTTTTAACCTGACTTTGATAATTAACAGCAGGTCCCATACACCTGAGTTCGTTTTCCAGCTTAAACAATTTAACTATTAAAGAATGACATTGTCTCCTCACACCTCTAGGGTTAAAATCTTGCTACTGGTGTGTGTGCGTGGAGTTTCTACAGTATGTGCCCCATGTTTGATGGCTTTACAAACATGTATATGTATAAAGGAAGGTTTTTGGGATGTTTATGGAAGGAACGAGGAAGAGGGGCCACTGAGATAGGATGCGTGTGTTTAGATGCTTTATCGACCGTTCAGATGTTTAGTAGCAAGGACACTGACGCAGCAACATCTCAACTTACAAGTATGCTCGGTTTGTAGAAAACCAGACGAGACCTGTGGTTCAGTACAAAAAGACATAGATAACGTGATACACAAAGCTGTAAATACGCAATCCGTATTTGTTTACAGTGACGTGATTTCAATAGGAAGGCCGCATGACATGAAGGTTATTGGCTGTGAATGAAGACTAGATATCTAGGTATCTATAGTGGGGTTTTCTGTTGTTCAAGAAAGTCCCTGAAAAGAAGCAGTGACACAAAATGGAAAGAAGATATGAAGTGGATGTTGTGACTGAAAGAGACAGAAACAGGGGAGGCCAAGGGAGTAGAGTGACCCTGCATTCATATGGCATGCATGGAAATGTTTTTAATTAACATTGGCCAAAGTGCGTTAAGTTCACTTTAAGTAGACAATCAAGTAGGCAAACCTTCAAGTGTTTGAATATTTTCTTTATATAAAAAGGTTCATGTTCAGGTTCATATGCATATGAACTTGAGTAACATCTCCATATAACAGCTGCAACAGCTTCAACTCCTTTGGTAAGGCTTTCCACAAGGTTTAGGAGTGTGTTTATGGCCAACTTCCAGAAGCGCATTTGTGAGATCAGACACTGGTGTTGGACGAGAAGGCCCGGCTCGCAGTCTCCGCTCTAATTCATCCCAAAGGTTTTCAATCGGCTGAGGCCAGCCGAGTTCTTCCACACCAAACTCGCTCATCCATGTCTTTATGGACCTTGCTTTGTGCACTGGTCCGCAGTCATGTTGGAAGTAGTGTGGGGTTGTTTTTCAGGAGTTGGGCTCAGCCCCTTACTTTCAAGGAAAGGAACTCTTAATGCTTCAGCATACCAAGTCATTTTGGACAATTTCATGCTTTCAACTTTGTGGGAACAGTTTGAGGTCGGCCCCTTCCTGTTCCAACATGACTGTGCACCAGTGGACAAAGCAAGGTCCATAAAGACATGGATGAGTGAGTTTGGTCCTGACCTCAACCCAGTAGAACCCGATATATATACACAGTATATAAGTTAAGTGTGAGGAAATAAGTATAAATTATAATCATCCCTGATGAGCAAAACTTCTCTCAACTTCCTGAGATGAAGAAGGAACTGCACTCAACAGAAAACCCTTCCTTATTTGGGTAAGATCAGATAGCAGGGATTGATTTGCGGTCATACTGTGTGCTATAAGGCTGGAAGTTCAGTATAACAGGAGAGGTGTTTCAGTTAATATGGAGTCCACTTTCATTATTGGTGCCTCGGGTACAAAACCATTTGCGGGAATTTCAGCCCTGACCTATTGAGCAACTGCAGTCACAAGTAATCAGAGAAAAACTGTCTGCATCAGCTATATTCATGATCAAGTGGACCCGTCTTAAGGTACCACACGCATCCCAAGCAGACCACACGGGGCCATCCTCAGCAGCGAGTCAGAGATCTCCATGTGACGAGAATTCCAACCAGAAGCAGGGCACTAGGATGAATCAGACAGGTCCAGAGGGCAGAGGGAGTCTGAATCGCTGGCAACTCAGGAGCTCTGTATAGCTTGAGAGAGAGAAAGCACAGTTTGATATACTCATAGCCTCAATAGATAAGGTCAATGGAGATGGGCCAATGGCCATTAACTCTTTAAGGAGCCATCGAGGAACCTGAATACAGTTAATTACATACAGTAGATACTTAAAGTACTTAAGATATAGAGATACAGAAACAGAATACTATTGCATTACCCCACCTCACCCTAACCCTCGTGTGCATCGGAACAAATTCCCACACTGTTATTAAGAGCAGCACTGCGTACCCTGAGACTGAATCTGCAGATGATGTATATGAGAAGACAAAAACAAACAACAATGCATGTTGTGACACACTGCTTGTAAAACACCCCGAGCGTTTGCATTGGAGTGCAGCTGAATTATTTGGACTGTACTGTGTACACTGAGCGTGTTTGATTATGCAGTGCAGGAAAAGGAAGATGTACTCTACCTGGCTTTCATTTGCACAGCTTTTTATTGTGCGGAGCTCTTTTACTCTTGGGAACGTGTTGGCATCTTTCCCTCACAGTGATGGTGAATCGCTATAGGAGTTCGGGCATTAAGATCAGCGTGAATTATAGATTATAAACCCATCTGCTTCAGCAGCGCCGCAACAAATGAGTCGTATTGACGCAAGTAATCGGTGAGTTACACTCTCAGGACTGCCATTTCAATATCGTTGAGCGGCAGGCCTGCTAAGGTAAAAGGCATACGCGCACACATGCACGTGCACACACACACACACACACATATGTGTGTATATATATATATATATATATATAAAAAGAGCTCCCTTTCATCATTTCATCATGACATGTGTGTATACAGATAAGGCAGTAGGCATAGGCAGAACTTGAATACTTTAAGTGAGCCAATGATGAAGCTTGACTATCTAATGGCTGTGTGGATGAAAATGTGTTGCTTTTGATTGCTGATCTTGCAACCTCATGGAATCTATTAAAACATCATGTTTTTGGCATAAACTCTAATCTGATTGGTTACACTTTGGGAAGAAGTGCGATCTGATTAACTGAAGAAGCATTGAGGTAAAACCTGTGGGGTGACTGTTTATTACTTCAAAAAAAGAAAATCTATCTATCTATAGTATATATAAATATAAAAATTAGCTATAATTTTTTTCATATATAAACATATGTAGCTATATTACTGTATA
>JAQMYJ010000009.1:22406046-22425797 GCA_030014305.1 Clarias laeviceps
ATTTTGTTATATATGTTTATCATGTCTGCATAATTATGTACAAAATCATTCAGTATTTCCATATATAACTTAAACATGAATAACATTAACAAGTTACCAGATGAACTCATATTCTCCAGCAGGCTCAATAAAAACTAATAGTTGTTCTCTTATAAAACTGCACAAATCTGTCTAAAACTCCTAATTTTAAGCAATGATTTTTAATCCAAATAGTGACTGTTTATTTTATTGCTCTTTATTGCTTTTTATAGAAGTTTCTTTTATGCAGAAATCTTTTCAAAAGCTTCTTTTGCTTATGCCATATTTTTGTATGTGCCTAAGATTTTTGCACAGAACTATAAGTAAAACAGCTGTTAGGTTTTACTGAGCTTGCTGGAGAACACCGGAAATGGCTGATTTTCAGCTTAATCAGTTGTGGATAGAACCAATTCTGTTCTGAAAGCACAAGCTTCCGATTGGTTGAACAAAAATGCATTTTCATGGTGCTATTTTATCAAAAGTTTTGTATGTTGCAAAGCCTCTGATCAGTCTGTTTTTCAAAACATCTGTGAGTGAATTAATCTACACCCGTCTCAAATTAGTCTCGAAATCCGCAACTGCGGTTATAAACTATTCACACATTGGCATCCCGTATGGTAGGTGTGAATTATATGCTAAGTTTGTTCATAAGTAATAGTTATGGCGGATGACATAACAGAGATACTGTACATGCTGCTCATTAAAAGATTAGCTTTTTCGTTTCATTTAATTTTAAAATGAAATGTTAATTTCTGTATTTTAAGGTACATTATATTGTTTAAATATCACCCTTCTGTTTTAATTGAGAAAACCAGTGTTATAAAGGATGGGATACATTTAATCACTCATGTTTAAAACAGTTGATTAAAGCTAAGATATAAAACTTTAAGGTTCAAGGTCTTAAAAATAACTAAATCAGTTCAGGTCAAGATATCAATATAAAACGAATCTGCAACTAGGTATTGTGATACTATGGTATTGGATGGTTCCTGCTGATTTCCAACCCTTCTAGTTCCACAGGCATTTTGGACCTATCTGTGGTCTGATTGGTTACTCTGTTAAGTTTGAAGTGGGACCTTGTTTTCTCCATGGACTCTGGAAAGGACAACATCGAATAACTGAAATGATAGCTGAAGATGATGGTGGTATCATAGGGTAAAAAAATATTTCACACGTGCGTAGTCAAGCTCAGCTGTGAAAATGATCAGCATGCACCTTTTATAATTCTGTGACATTCCTAATGCCTAATACGCATGATTGTAGAAGATGGAGCTGATTTCTGCTTATTTTCTGCTATGAAGTGAGGTTTATTAGCAGATACCCTGTGGGATGTTCACTTAAAGGTCTTCCATGTACACTCTAATAACCTCCTGCTTATTTCAGCAGCATCTGGCTTTCTCTGCATTTCTGGGCACACAGTGGCTTTTGTGCTATTGCTTTTTTATTTTCTTTTCAATCCACCGAACGGTTGGACTCCTATTTTAGGCTGCGGCGGCATCAGCACAGGCCGTCATTAAGATGTTTTCCCAGCGCCTCTTTTGTTCTCGATTCCACCATTCTGTTGAGCTGAAAAGCAAAAGGCTTGTGAAAAATACAGGGCTCTCGAGTGGACCGAACAGCGATGATTACAGCACCTCAGAACTCAATCAAATTGACCAAGAGAACACAAAACACACAATCTGAAACTTTAGGAGGCTCATGTGCAGACACGCTTGTGTGGATACTCTCAAAAGCAAGGTTATCTTCAAGCCATTCTGTCTGTCTGATGGCATGTTAGCGTTTTCTGCTGCTAAAGAAATGCACAAATTGTCCCCACCAAAAAAAAAAAACAGGTGCACAGAAAGAGTGGCAAAATGAAAGAAGAAATGAAATGTTTGTCTGAAAGAGACAGACAGAAGAGAGGCCAGACGAAAAGACTGACCCTGCATTCACATGACAGGATTTTTTTTTTCACTTCACATTGACCTAATTGTGCTACTTTGGCTACCAGTATGTCCGTTTCAAGTTCTAAGCATTAACTGTCTTTTTTTTTTTTTTTTCCCTCATTATACTCCCTGCCAGAGGTGGCAGCACTGGCTTTAGAAAGTAAAAGTCCTGCTACATATTTATACCATCTATTAATTCAACCAGCTGATTCTAATAAGCAAAACTCTTCAACCAGATACTCGAAGTGATTAGCGAAATCACCTGTTTTGTGCTGGTTTAGTAAATGGATGAAACATACAGTATATGTGGCAGGACTTTTATTTTCTGTAGCCAGGCCAAAAAAGTCACCATTTCAGAAGGGTAAAATTGCTTTAATTGGGTTAAAAACTTTCGAACATATTATTAAAACCTGGAAGGATAGTGATGGATAGTGGAAATAGAAGAAATGTCTTCAGGAAAAAAATTTTGAATGACTTTGATGGATGATCACTTAAACACTGGTGATGTTGCAAAAATAAAACTAAACAGTAGAAATCAGAGCTACAGTCCTGTTCAAAATTCTTAAAATTCTTAAAATAAAAGTAAAAACATAATAAAAAGAATCTCTCAGTAGTAGGTAACCTCAGATGAACAACATATAACTTTTTTTAATACTCCCTTATTGCGTCCACAGGATAATTTGGTAAGTTATCCAAGTGTTAGTTGGTAAGGAATCCAAGTGCTGCTAATCATCAGCCCTAATGAATTAAATCATCACTATTAATGACCTCTATAAAAGCAGAAGTCTATGACGTCCCAGTGATGTCATACATTCACCCAAAGGTCAGAGAAATACAAAACACCCACGAGTTGTGTCTTAGACAGTACAGGCGTCACTGAGCATGTTAAATGTTAAAGTCTATGACCGTACAATTGGAAGAAGACTGAACGAGTTTCCTGCAAAGAACCCAGAACACTGACTGCATCCCAGACCTTCTCATCCTGCATCAGAGCCTAATCTCACTAATACTCTTGCTCATAACTGAATGTACACATATCCACACACCCACACTCCAAAATCTAGTGGAAAGTCTTCCAAGGAGAGACGTGGGGGGAGGGGGGGGGCGATTATAATAACAAGGTGGGAACTAGAGTGGGATGTTCAAGAAGAGCATATGTGTTGTGTAATGGTCATGTGAACACAATGTTGTATCCATAGAGTAAATACTGTATTTATATTTTTATTTTTCAATGCATAGCAACAAGGAGTAAATTCTGCATTTAAAGATTTTTTTTATTTCGCCTACAGTGCAGGAGCATCATTGTGATTTTAACAGAGCATCATTGTGATTACTAACTGAATTGTTTAGGTATGCAACATGGCTATCCTGCGACGTGATCAATGTCTGCCAATCATTGTGTGAGGAAGTCACACTGTGCTAGCAAGGTTTCTGACAGAGCTGAGATTAAAAAGCAAATAACACGCCTCCTGTATCGGTGAAATATATTGAGGGGTTATTAAAGTTAACACACTTAAAGTGCATTTTAAGCAAAGGGGAGGGGGAAAGACGTGGACAAAAAACGTTTTTGACATTTCACACTGACTGTGATCTAATGGCTTTTCCCAGACTGCCACAACAAATAAATTCGACACAATAAAATGCATATTAATTTTAACCTTCATATTGATATGATGTCTGGTATGAGATCATTTCACAGTTCAACAGCTGGGACAACCAAGTGTCACGAGTCCCATTGTCCGTTACTCTTCAGATTTTTTAATCTCATTAAGTTACATAAACTCGTCTCACATTTATGAATATTGAGTAGCCCCGCCCATTTCATGTCATCCGCAGTGGTTCTGCCGTGCCACTTTGTTGCTGTCAATTGCTGCAGCTCTTCTGGCTGTATCACGTTGCTGCCAGTATGAGTGCAGGGTCTGAGGAGGGAAAAAAAAAAAAAAAGAGAGAGAGAGAGACAGGAATATGAAAAAAAAAATGGATGAGTGAAAAAAAAAGAGAGTGAAAGTATGAGGGGAAATGGACTGAAAGAGATTGAGGGAGATTAAATGGCTGGGAAGAGACCGAGACTGAGCCGGAGTGAGAAAAAAATACTATATTTGACAGAATGAAAGAGAAGGATTGAGAGAGAATGCGAGAGAGAGAGAGAGAAAGGGAGAACAGAGAAAGATTAGAGAGAGGGGGGAGCAAAAGAATAGGGAAGAAAGAGAAATGATAATGAAAGAGAGAGAGATTTTAAAACAATAACGTGTTATATAGTAATAATTTGCAGTATATGGGAAGGTTTTTAAGTCACTTTAAGCTTGTAATAAATGTCCTCATCTTGCAGTTCCACAAAAATACATAAAAATGCTGTATGTTGCACAAGAATATGAAGGCTCCTAAATCCTATATGTTCCGCCCCTTAATCTGGTAAATTGGCCTACATTTGCATACAAGAACTTGATTGGCTCTTATATTTGATGATGGAATAATACTTCGATGCATGTCTGATTATAATGTTGTAGAATGTTAAAACAAGCAATTTCCTTTAAAACAATTAAAACAGGCAGGAAAGTTTTTCATATAATTTGCACCTACAGTATGTTAAAGAATTCCACACATTTTGTTTAACATAAGAGGGGCGTTCAAGTCAAACCGGGACTTTTGGTCAGCTCTCTTGTGAATGAACAGATAAAACTGATTGACATTTACAGAAGACTTTTACAGAAGTCGCAGTAAAACATTTGCAAACATGTTAAAGAAAGACTGACTCCTGTGAATGACGTTACCAGTCGAGGTGGCTCGGAGCCCCCTGCAGTTGTTCCCTTGAACATTCAGTGAGTGGAACGCCTGATCCTGGAACGCTGATGGATATCTTGTCGCCAGCTTGTAGAAGAGACGCATCTGTCTGTGGCAACTGTGCACACAGTCATTCACCAACACCACTTGCACATTACAGGGCCTTGACTGGAAGTTATTGCCACATCCCTGTACAGTCCTGACTCGATCGCTTAAAGCCATTTCTACATGTTTGGGCCATTAAAGGAGTTCCTGGGAGGCCAGTGTTTCAGATTTTTTGATAAAAACTTTCTGTCTTGATGGTATTCAAGCACTAGTGAAACGCTGGGATAAGTGCATTAGTGAAGCAGGGGATTATATGAAAAAATAAAGGGTGTTTTTACTTTCATAACTAACTCACTCAGTCTCTATAGAGCATATCCCACAGGGTCACAGGAGGCCTGGAGCCTATCTCAGGAGCCTCACACACTATAGGCAATTTGGAAACTCCACCTAGCATAATCTGCAAGTCTTTGGACTATGGGAGGAAACCGGAGTACCAGGAGGAAACCCAACAAGCATGGTGTGAGGATGCAAACTCCATGCACACAGACCTGGCGGGACTCGAACCCTCAACTCTGGAGGTGTGTGGCTACAGTGCTAATGCTAATTCTCATAACGGTGTTCTGCACAAGAGTCAAAAGTCCCGGTTTGACTTGGACTGCCCTTGTATATTGTATATTTGGTACAAAAAGATTTGAAATGGCCAGCAGTTAAGCTCTCTATTTGCTGAAGAGAAATGATGCATTCTTCTTTCGTTTAGAAATGAACGTATTCATTATTTTCTTAAAGCGTAGGCCTTCAACAGTATTAACCCAATACTAGTACAGGCAAATAGCGAAAACGTATGAATATGAAACTATAAGTTTATTAAATGTGGAGCCTTGACAGTGAAACCTGGGAAGTGATCCACATGATCATAGAAAATATTGGTCTTGTGGTTGTTGGTCTTGGGACGATTCTGGTGGACAGATTCTCCGCTCTTCTTTTGGAATGTCATCTCTTCTTCTCATTTTATTAGTAAAAGTTATTTTGTTAATAAAAGTTATTCAACTGTGTACACTATCGATTAGGTTTTAGTCCTGGTCAAGGCCGATCTTCATAGTCATTCAGCTCCGTCCTTCAGCTCTCTTAGTCTTTCATCGTAGTCTTAGAGCTCCGTCGTTTCTTTTTTCCCCCCTCTTTTTCCAGTTCCTCTTCTTCCTCTCCTCATTTTTCATTCCATCTTTGCTCCATTTTTGTCTTGCTCCTACTCCATTTCCCTTTGCTCCCCTCTCTCGTCAGTTTCTTTTCCTTTGCTCATTTCTCTTATCCTCTCCACTTCCTCCTCCCTTCTACTCTCACGCTCTGTGCTTTAAAGTTCTGTCAGCACCAGCAGTATCTCAGTGTGATCCCTGACACACACAGAGGCATGCTGGGAGAGAAATCACCTACAGAGGCTGTGAGTTTAGAAACTCAGTGCTGGACGAGTTTCTCTGTCCATACCCGACTGGGTGAATTCCTCCATCAAAAAGAAATGGGGGAAGAAAAAAAAAAGAGAGTGACAGAGATAGAAACTGAGCTGGAGAAGAGGAGAAACTCTCTGGGAGAGTAAACTGTCTTTGTAAGCAAAGTAGAGGCCAGAGACAGCGGAAAGCTGGAGGGGAGACAAAAAACTGTGATATGAGGAACAGGGAGGAAGAGAAGGGTAGGAAGAAGAGGTTGAAAAAAATATCAAAGTAAGA
This sequence comes from Clarias laeviceps, assembly GCA_030014305.1. Lineage (NCBI taxonomy): Eukaryota > Metazoa > Chordata > Actinopteri > Siluriformes > Clariidae > Clarias > Clarias laeviceps. The sequence continues at coordinate 22,412,534 of JAQMYJ010000009.1, forward strand.
AATGCGATATGAGAGGAGAAAGACGAATGGGTGGAAGGAGATTCTTCAAGCAAATTCTTCAGGGTTTGACAAAATTCTAGTGTTTTTTTTTTTTTTTTTAACCCAGAACTCACTGTCAGGAACACTCGTCTCAAATCATCAGATTACAAAATAGTTAGTTTAAAAATCTAAACTTTTAATCCACGCTAATGGAATCGTCAAAACGTCACAGCAGTGAGCAGAGAAAGGCTTTAGCATTAGCCTTCGCCCTCAACAGGTTGTTAGCGACGCCACGTAGCCCTGCAATCTGCGTATTACTTTACCACTGTTGATATTTTTCACACTGCCTGTCTAACTGTAACACAGTTTAAGGATAATTTAGCCTCTGTGCTCTCGTTATGTTTTCACCTCTGACACCAATTAGCCACCATGCTAACAGTACTAGCACACACACACACACACACACACACACAGCTCCGGGAGCTAAAAAAGTGTTTTAACATGTATATTTTAAAGCGTTTTAGTATTGTGGCTATATTTATTAACCTATAGCTTTCTTTACTAACATTAATTAATCGCTAATGTCCAGTATTTCGCAGAAACGTGCTGGTTCATCTTTGCGTAGTGTCATTTCTTTGCATTAATGAGAGGATCACAGGATGCCGACTTTCTCCAGGGAATACGTGCTTAAAGCCAAACCATTTAAAGCATGTTTATCTGACTGGAGCAGCCTGGAAGAGTTGTATTATTTCAGAGTGAAGTTCTTTTGCCTGTACCGTCTCCTACAGTATATGTATGTGGGCGAGCACTGAGGGCAATTATGTAATTACTGAGACACAGTGCAGCCCGCAAGCCTGCACGTTCCTATGCAAATCCTTATTTTCAGCCGTCCATGTTAATTAGGGGATTATATCGCACCCGGATACCAAAAGAGACTTTTAAATGTAAAAAAAAAAAAAAATAGTTTCAGGACGGGTCTGTGTTCGAGATATTATTCTGTAGGGAGACGGCCCTGCCCCTTACAAAGTTTTAATTAAGCAAGCATACAGGTTTGGGACAGAAGTCATTAACTACGGTTTTGCTATAAAACACTCACACAAAACCACACGGACATCCAGACTACAGAGCCGCTATGGTTGCTTCAGTGCCTCCATGCATTTCTTATAAACTTCGGTATGACTCATTGCCTCTCTGTCCTTTTAATTTTGTTGTTCATTACTTTGCTAACTGCATTCTAGAATTAGAGTTCATTACAAACACATGCTCATTCTCTGTACCTGTACAGTGGAGGGCTCGAGCCTATCCCAGGGACCACGAGACGGAGTATACTCTGGACGGGGTGCGAATCCATCACAGGGCACAATCACACACACTTACACTCTCACTCACATACCACAGGAAATTGGGAACACAGTCTTTGGACTGTGGGAGGAAACTGGAGTACCCAGAGGAAACATGCAAGCGGTACACACACATACTGTAGACTCGATGTGGAAATTGAACCAACCAACCAAAAAAAAAAAAAAGGACAAATTCCACATTTGAGACTGGGGTTTATAGGCAAGAGCCATGATAGTAAAATATTGTGCTATAAATAGAATATACAGTATACATTCTAGTGAATACCGTACAATACCAAGCACACCGGGAGATGACTTAAGGGGAACCCAGGCCAAAAACCCCACATATAAATGGTCTAAGGATGCTCTACTGTTGGCATGACACAGGAGTGATGGTAGCGATCACCCTTATACATTTCAAGAAGGGCAGCAAAAAAGCCACTTGAGGCCAAAAAGAACATGAGGAACAGACTGATATTCTGCAAAAGGTACAGGGATTGTACTGCTGAGGACTGGGGTAAAGTAATTTTCTCAGATGAATCTTCCTTCCAATTGTTTGGGGCATCTGGGAAAAAAAAGCTTGTCCAGAGAAGCAAAGGTGAGTGATACTATCAGTCTACCAGTGAAGCATTTTGAGACCATTCATCTGTGGGGTTGCGTCTCAGACAAGGAAGTGGCTCACAATTTTGCCCAAGAACACAGCCATTAATAAAGAATGGTGCAAAAATAGTCTGAGAGCAACTTCTCCCAACCATCCAAGAACAGTTTGGTGACAAACAATGCCTTTTACAGGATGATGGAGCACCTTGCCATGAGGCAAAAGTGAGAACTAAGAATCTTGGGGAACAAAACATCAAAATGTTGGCTCCATTGCCAGGAAACTCCCCAGACCGTAATCCCATCGAGAACTTGTCGTCAATCCTCAAGAAGCTGGTAGACAAACAAAAACCCACACATTCTTACAAACTCCAAGCATTGCTTTATGCAAGAATGGGCTGCGATCAGTCAAGATGTGGCACAGAGGTAGATTGACAGCATGCCAGGGTGAATTGCAGAGGTCTTGAAAAAGAAGGGTCAACACTGCAAATATTGACTCCTTCCAAAACTTAATGTACTATAATTGTCAATAAAAGCATTTGACACTTATCAAATGCTTGTAATTATACTTCAGTATACCATAGTAACATCTGACTAAACGATTTGAAAACATTGAAGCAGCAGACTTTGTGAAAATTAATATTTGAGTCATTCTTAAAACTTTTGGCCACGGCTGTAAAATTGACGAAAAGGGATTTCAACAAATCTGAGCAATCAATCACAGCATGTTTGACAGAGCAAGCACATAAAATGGATCCACAGGGATGACAAGCACAGCCAAGCGACCACCGAGAATCGAAACTGCCTGTGCTGGTTTCCGTCACAGCTTATACACCGATCAGCCACAACACTAACACCACCGCAGGGTGAATTGATTGATCTGATTATCAGTTATATACCAGTAAACTGGTGACAGGATCATAGGCACCCAACGGCTCATTCATGCCTGTGGACACCAAAGACCAGTCTGTCCGGTCTGATCCCACAGAAAAGCCAATTTAGCACATATTGTTGGAAAAAAAAAAAAAAGTTAATGCTGCCCATGATAGAAAGGTATCAGATTACTCCCAGCTTGGTGTGTATAAGGCTTAGCAGGCAAAGAGTTCAAGGTTGTTGGTCTGGCCTCCAGGTTCCCCAGATCTCGATATAACCGAGCATCCATGGATGTGCCGGACTAACAAGGTCTGATCCGTGGAGGGCCCCACCTTGCAACTTACAGCACTCAAAAGATCCTGGTGCCAAACACCATAGCCCACCAACAGAAGTCTTGTGGAGGCAGGTCCCAAGGAGCCCGAGCTGCCCTGGTGGCACAAGGGGAACCTACAGTACACAATATTGGGCTTAATGCTTATACAGATGCTTATTGATTTTTGGTTTGGAAACAGCAAAACAGGAGTAATCAACCAAAACAAATAAGTCCAAGACTGGATTCTGGACAGGACTGACATGGAGAGATTGCAAAAATCTTACAAACACAGGCATAACATATTCACACGGTTATAAGATTCTAACCCTCTGGATGGAATGGATGGTCTACTCTGGGTGTCCTTTCAATCACAGGGACCCTAAGTAACCGTGGGCTCCTGCGAGCTCATGTAGGAGGAAGAAGGGTGGATAGCGATTTCCAGCAAGTCTCGAAGGAAGCACCTCCATGGTCAGTTGCTGTTGCTGTCTAGTGAGTGGGTTAATAAAGTTTAGTTGAAGTCATAGGGAAATGCATGAGAAATATGTCATAATAGAAGGTGAATAATTTTTGTTCCTTGTTTTAGATATACTTAATTGAGAATAACAGTAAAGAGAACGAGTTTAATGAATTAAAGTAGATTCAAATTAAATGAAAACATACTGTACTGTAGTATAAAATGCAGGCACTAAAACAGGTTACATTCTCTCTCTCTCAGTTTCATAAAGCAACCCAGGCTGCTTTTCCAGACCTTTCATTTCTTTCTTTCTTGTTAGACATAATTTCATACATGGACCTTCCTTCTGATATCCGCTGTAGTCTACAGTATAGTGTATATGTTAGAAACAAATTCCCATCATAAGCCTGCAGATGAAAATATTCTCCGCATGATGAAAGCCATAGGTTCGATCAGACTTGCGCAAACTTTACATTTGTTTCCTCCAGAAATAATAAACCGTTCGAAAACCCTTTTATATAAAAGCGGCTTCTCTGCCGCCGGCCACCGTGTTTTGGTGTTGTGTAATTGATTTTTTTTTCGGTGGAAAGCAATTTCAAAAACACACCAACCTGTTCAATCTTGCGTCGCTTTCTTGTCGTCCAATTACTGCTGACTGGTTTGCTTTCTGTCTGGAGGAGGTAGAGGGGACAGAAAAAGCACTAAAACCCACTCGAATGGTGATAATAACAGAATTGACTCATATATAAGCAGCGCCGTTAAAACGTCTGAGCCTCTTTTTTGCTGTCTCTCTGTCTTTTTTTTTTTTTTTTGCTGTTGTGGCAAAAATCTACCCATCGTTTGATAATTTCCACTCAAGTCCAGCACATTAAGCCTTTTTTCACCCATGTAGATTCGCCTGCTTTGCATAAAACCTAAACACTGTACATATACCATTTTGTAATTACTCTTTCGAAAGGTTTCAGGAACTCGAAATGTTTTATTCAATCAGGCCACAGTAATGGCTCTGCACTAATGGACTCTGTTTTTTTATTTTTTTATTTTAAAGAACACTTTACTGACAATGACAGCATTTTTCTCTGAGTGGATGAGTGCCAAGTTATAGCGCAATGTAAATACAGTTTTGAAACTCTACCACATGAAGTGCATTAATGTCCACTCGAGCAGACCACATGAGCTAACATATAATTGGTGGAAAGCACAAAAGGCTAAAACCCTCAACGTGGAGTTTGACGTTCTCTGGATTTACTTTTAAGCCAGATGTGAAGCTAATATCTATGAGCTCGACGTTGCTCCACAAGCTTTAGATAGTCGAGACCTCTGCCTCCTTTCTTACCGACACTGAATCCCAACATCGTGTTATGCCTGTCCTCCAAAATCTGCGCTGGCTTCACATAAAGCAGCACAATGCCTTTGAAAGCCTTTAGTAATCTTGCACCTCCTTGACCTCCATCTTCTCTACCAATCCTTTCATGTTATTAGATTTTCCTCTTCTTCCTTGTTCACTGTCCCTTCGTTTACCCTTTATAAGCTCAAGCCTCACGTCTAGTCACAGTCCCATGTAGTTTTTTTCTTAAGACCTTATCACTTACATAGAAATGGCTTCTTTGTGTATGCATTTATTCGTATTGGTCGGTTCATTTCTAAGCTGCTGAGGCCTGCAATGTTGCATGTGGGATGTAAGGTCATGTCTTGCTGTTATAGGAAAACATCAACTTTAAGGTGGTAGTAGTAACTGAGCTTTTCATCAGACAGCATCATACTACCCTGAGATTAATTGCTGTCCCATAGCAGTAGACATGGTCATGTTTTACTCCTTTCTCACGTGGCAGCACTGACTGACTGAAAGTGACCCATTTAGGGGGCTTACGCGAATTTGATCCGTATCTCAAGGGATCGTAGTCGACCCCTTACCCCATAACACAGATGCTTGTTCCAAGTACATCTGGGAAAAAAATGGGTGAAAGGAGTAAGAACTTCAGCTTAAAACTTTTCGCTGCATTCTTCAATATTTTTTCTTGTATATTCATGGTCTTTGTAACGGTGTGATGAGGGCCTTGTTTTGCTTCGGTAGAAACTGTAGAAAATTTGAAATGTAGTCTCCAATAAAGCAAAAAGAAAAACATTCAAGCAGTCCAAAAGTTACTTGAAGGTGGATTGTAGCAGTTTGTATGTGATCATAGAGTCCATGATTTGCTGAATCCCTCGTTTAGAGTCAATGTGGGAAGCCTTGGTTCAAGGTTCACTTTATTGTCATTGTACTAGTACAACAAAATTGAATGAGCTTAGCTGACACAAAGTAAGGCCACACTTAAAAACCAGAGCATTTACTACTAAAACTAACCATTAAAAATAAAATAAAATAAAATAAAATAAAATAAAATAAAATAAAATAATAATAATAATAATTACAAAAAAAAATTTTGTTACCCAATATAAAACTCATATCACATAAAAACGAAGTCTCAAGTTCTAATAACGCACACAAAAACGGTGGGGGCTAAAACATTCTGCCTCGCACTGATTATTGCACAGTAATGTTGCACATGCATATTTCTAACCCGTACAAAAGCTGCTTTATCGCTGTATATTGTAGTATTATTTTTGGTTACTCAACTGCATGTAAGCATAAAAGGATTAGAGTGACTCTACTTCTGCCTGCACCACTTCACTCCATTGTTAATAGTTTATTATAACCTTGCTTGAGTGGTAGAATGTACTGTAGTTGTACAAATGTTGCGATCACGTCCGTTGAATGTTTGAAAGTTAGAAGGACTTTTGATGAAATAACGAATCAACGACTGAAAACACAACACTGAAAATACAACCTCAACCACATTTGGAGTATTTATGCTGATTAAGATCATATGGCACAAAGTCTGACCACCTAATTTACATGGTCCCTTAGGTTTCTAACAAGGTGTAGAATTCCGATCAGAGATCTGAACAGACACAACAGTTTCCCGCACGCAGCGTGTGTATCCCGTGCACACATCTCTTAGTAATGTAATGTAATGTAAAATCTGTTTGAATTTCTTTCTGAAATATTACAGCGAGGTGCATCTTAACTGACAGTTGACTCTACTGTAACATGTTTGTGGTACGAACATTTACTAGTATCAACGGCATGTCCCCTAGTTGTCACACAGTAATTTCACCACAGTGACTAGAGTTTGAGTCTGTGCTCAGACCATCGGTGTTGGTATTAATATTCTTTTGATGTCATTTTTGTAATTTTGTGTTGGAGGCATTCGACTGCAACTGGTGTCATTCCATCAAAGTAACTCTAACTAAAACAATTAAATACCACTATTGTCCCAATAGCCCCATAGCGTTGCCAAATGAACGTGCCCACAACGTTTTTATGACAAAAAATTCCTGCTGGGAAACTTCTATACTCTCCAATCCATTCGTTCCATCAACCTCTTCTTAAACAGTTCATTTAAAAAAAAAAAAAAAAAGAGAGACAAATCTTCTACAACCTCTCATTCCTTCATATCACCTCATGCCATTCAGTGCCAAGATGCCATTTTTTTTGCTTTGAAGAGTGATTTATTTATTTATTTTCAAAATCATCAAGCTGTCAAAAATAAATCAAAAAGCGTGAGAGCACTGCAACAAATTCCTCGATTCCCGGTTGACCTACAGGCCCGTCAGTGTGCATCAAATATTTGATTCATTTTTTTTTTCTTTTGCCTGAACTCTACACAGTCTCACAGCGCATATCGGCGCACAAATCGAATTTAAGCGGATTGGAACAACAGCCAGTAGAGAGTGAGAACACAAAAGAGAAATACCAGAAAGTAGGCGTAGATTAAATGAAACGGCAGCCCGCCGTGTGCACGTCTCGCCGAGGGATGAATTGAATAGATTGTGGCGAAATTAGAAATATAAGTGCCCATATATAACTTGAGGAAATGTACTGTACACAGTTTGAGTAGGATTTGGCCGTGGAGGTGAGGCAAGCTTGATATTATGTGCTTAATGGAAATCTATTCTCTGCTGTGCTTCTTAAGGAACACTTTATGCAGAGATTTAAAAAGCATTCAACATGTAGGGTCTTTCCTTTATTGCCAAACCATTATGTAGTACACTGACGATAATAATAATAATAATAATAATAATAATAATAATCTTATTTAGTTTCATTGTCATCATACTCAGGTTCTGGTACAGTGCAAGAAGATGTAGTTTAGCTACCCTTAGGTATGAACATTAGAACAAGTGTTATTGCATGTCTTGGCACAAGACCGAGACCATTAGGTGTAGTAGCTGTACACAGGATACTGAACATAGTACATAATCAAGCCAACAAAAGACAGTTTCATAACAGAAAAAAAAGATAATACTGTTTGGTAAGAGGTAGCTGAGATTTTTCCCACCATCTTAGAAGTGCTGCCAAGGTTTAAGCAGGACAAGACGCTGTACAAAACCTCCTTGTCTTTTTGGCTACATAGTACCTGGAAGACCAACTTCATCCCTGTTAATTACACTAACCGTCAGTCGCCAGCTCTGGCAGTCGCGGATAGTTAGTTTCTCTAGGAGTGGAAAGTAAAATAACTGGTTAAATAAACAAATAGATTCCCTCGACATCTTCGTGCGCCGCTGTCATGTTTCCTCCCCTGCTGTCATGTTTTTCCCACGACCCCAGGACCTCCTCGCCCCCGCCCAGCATTTATGGAAGCGTAGCATCTTTCTTTTGCTCAATTCTTTTGTGTTTTTCACGGATTGTTTTTGACGTTGCTGCGTTCGCTTTGTCCCTCGTTTTTCCACTTTCGTCTCAGGTTTTTGAATTTGTCGCTCCGCTATCGGATTTCACGGCGCTGTTCTAACGCTTCCACTTTTTCACTATGGCTCTGTCTAACGATTTGACTCCATTTCCACGCTGACTGGATTCACGGCACTGACCTACGGTCCCGCTTTCTCGACCGTGTCTTTGTTTAACAATTTGGCTTGTTACAATGCAGACGGGCTGCATGGCCCCGGCTATCTGCATTCACGCTCTCTGCCATGCCTCCTCCATGAAAAATGCACTCTCTCTGTCTCTCTCTCTCTCTCTCTCTCTCTCTCTCGTATGTCAACTGTCAATCTCCTGCAACTGGATTCCTCAAACCAAGCTCAGCTCATGTATTTAGCTAATAAATGGCATTTGTCAAACTGCTGTGTAAAAGAAACATCCCAATGGAGGTGTGGTACGAGCATGGCTGTGACATCTCAGGCTGCGTCCTCGTGGCCCATAATCTATATTGCTTAATCAGATAAAGTATGTGGCAGGACTTTTACGTACTGAAGCCAGGGTGTCCACGTCTGCACAAAAATGTTAAACTTTCAGAGAATTGCAAACGTCTGTGGCGAATTGCTGCGCATCATCTTGAAGAAGCAATCAAGCAGGCATGGACTTAGCGAGTGACACCGGGTACTGCAGACTCTATGTCTTTTTGACTCTATGCTCAGCCGGATCCAGCTGGTTTTAAAAAATAAAGGGCTACATGAATATAAAATATTGATTGTTGTTTAGCAAGTTCATTTCTCAAAACTAATTATTTTTATCATCCTGAATGTCATTATTTAAAACATTTGAAGACGTCATTAAACGATTGACTTTCAATTTTGTTTCAATACTTTTGGCCACCACTATCGCTTTGTATGTGTGGACAAGGCGTTATGTACTGTATTGTAGGTAAACTACAGTAATTAAGACCTAATAAAGACAGGTGACAACAATCATGGCATTTTAGGAAGACAAGCCAGTACAAGTCAAATGCAAGTGCTGTTCTAACAGTGACCTTCACCACCATTAAAGGTCCCATTATACTTTTTAACACACTTATGCTATTTAACACATGGTCTCAGAGGTCCATCAAAAAGTGCATGTTAATGCTCTAGTTGAAATACATCCTAGAGAATGCATTTCTTCATACCTTAAACTTTTTTACTCCTCTTCCAAACGTCCTGTTTCAGTGTCTATGCAAATGAGCTACTTCTAAACCACACCCTTCCCGAAAACTGAGCAACGAGGCAGGGAATTTTTAAATGAGGTCACATTAGGGAGAAAAATTTAATTGGTTTGCAAAGACTTTTTTAAAGGAAGAATATTATGCAAAATTAATTTTTAAAAATGCAGATGTGTGAAAACTAGCTTTTTTAAAATAATATTAATTTTTGTAAATTTAAGAAATTCATTAGTTAATGGTATATTATAAACAGCAAATCTCTCACCGATGTCATTCTATACAATAGGTTACATCAACACCATCTGAAACACCTCATTAGTAATCCACTGCGGCTCCGTCCCAAACCACATAAGCCATTCACTATGTACTCCATATGTCCCATTCTAACAGCAGTTCTGTGTGTAGTAATATGTGTTCTGTCAGGCAGCTTGTTTAGACATTAACCGCAGGGAATTATGGGATTTCATAATAGCGTTGGATATTTTCTATTATGTTTTCCGGGTATAATTGGGAAAAAAAAAAAAAAAGGACAAGACTGTGCACATTACTAAGTAGTAAAGATGCTACATGTGGCTTAACGTGACGTCCCTCCAAGGGCTTCTGACCTATAAGAAGAAAATGAGGAGAACATTCGCGGTTAATTAGAAATTATGACGACTTTATTGTCAGAGGTAATTAAAATAGAAGCACAAAGATGCATTAGAGTCTCTGTAGGACTGGTGGTCCATCAGAGCAGGAGGCAAATATTTAACAAGCCACAAAGAATGACTACAGTGCAGCACTATAATGTGGTGAGGAGGTAGTCATTAACATCACGCTATATCAGTAGAACAGGGTGAGGTTTTATATCTTGAATTTGCTTTTTTTAGTTTAGATAACAGGAAATGGAACTGAAGAGACACATCTAGCTACTTGATAATATCTGTTGGGAGTGTGTGTGTGTGTGTGTGTGTGTGTGTGTGTATATATATATATGTCTATACACACACACAGACATACGAGGAGCGTTCAAGTCAAACCAAGACATGTGAGGAAATTTCTGATGAATGAAGGCGTAAAAATTGTTTGACATTTACAGGCGCAGTGATGAGATTCTTAGCCACTTTTAAACATTTGAACAGTGCAAGCGTTTTTTAAAGAAGGCTGTACCACATGTCTATGAATGACGATCCTGGCCAAGGTGAACCAATGCAGTCGTTTTCCCATGAACATACAGCAAGTGGAACATCTGAAACTTGAAAACCAATGGATAACTTGTCATGGATATCATCTTTAGGGAAACACGCACCTGTTTGTGGAAACTGTACACACAATCATTTATTTACCAAAACCACTTGCACATTACAGGAACTTGGCTGGGAGTTATTGTCACATCCCCTCTACAGTCTTGACATCTCTCCATGACATTTCCACATGTTTGGGGCATCAAAGGAGTTCCTGGGAGGCCAGTGCGTTAGACACGAAGCAGGCAGTCCGATCATGGCTTTGGCCTCCTGAGACAATTTTCTACCTTGATGGTATCCAAGCACTAGTGAAATGCTGGGGTAAGTGCATTAGTGTAAAGGTATTAAGGTTACTCTCTGGCAGTGTTCTGTAATTCAGCACAGTCAAAAGTCCCAGTTTGACTTGAACACTGCTCATATTTCTAAAAATCTGTGTAATAATGCTGAGGTTTAGTTAAATGTTTACCAAGGCACTAAATAATATAGAATAAACCACAGCGCTGTTAAATTCTCAGTTCTGATTGGTCAGAAATTTTTGTTCAGATTGTAATATTGGATGTGAGGCAAATTACATGCATGTTAGCGCTCGTTCTAATATGTTGTATGTACGTTAAAGTTTTATGTAAGGCCATGTTTAATTAGCATTTATATAAAGAGTGTATAAAGTGTGACTGTGGTGAAATGCACACTGGGAACAACAGACAGCATATTAAAGTATTAAAAGTATTAATATATATAAGTATTAAAACAAGAGGGGGAATCTATGACATCATGGCAATCGGTATTCTTTTTTTTTTTTTTTATTAACTGTGAGAGAGTGAAAACAAAGGTGTGCAAGAAGATTCCTTAATTCACAGGGTGTTACATTCCTTAGAGCACCTGCCAATTGTAAAAAAGTGTGAATTTTGTATGTGGTCGAAAAATACCTATAAATACCAATTTTTATAGTTGTGGTGTTTTGTTTTACAAGGGCTGTACATTACTGCTTTACTTTTTCTTTTGGTTTTGAACTTCCCGCAGGAAGAATAAACATATATTTCTCTGTTCATTCGCCTTTGCAGGTTAAGTTTTCATAGTTTTACGTTATTAATCCAAAAGGGAAATTTTCACTTTTGCACATCTCACTTAAAAAGCTGGGGTCAGAGAGCATCGTCAGCGCACTTGGAGCAGAAAGGGTTAAAGGACTTGTTCAACGGCTCAACAGTGGCTACTTACAGTAGCAGTGCTGGGGCTTAATCCCTGAACCTTGCAATCGCAAACCCATTTTCCTACAGCCTTAATCTTTTGAGCCACCATTGCCCTAAATATATGGTTAGTATTTCAAAATGCCAAAACCAGTGATCAAACCAGCTTTACAGCTTCAGGCTAATGCTCTCCCAGCTGAGCTATTTGGACATTGTTGAGTGATGTGTTTAGCGGCGCCTACCTTAAGGGAAAAAATGCTAAAAAAAAAAAACAGTAAGTTGCTAAATTGCTGGTATATTAATTATTCACATTTATTCAGAAAAGCATCAGGGTCCGGATAAAACTGTCACTCGGTCCAGATCTGCACTGCGGTCGGCCATTTAGTGATGCCTGGTCTAGGGGGTTTTATTTTATTTTTTTCAAAAAGAAAAAGAAATAATAAAACAGATCAAATCAAAGGCACATTTATTGAACATAAATATGCAAAAATACAAAATATACAAAATGAGTACAAAACAATATGAAATTACTCAAATTCCATGGAATTTATACAGTATATAAATTTGCAAAAATCACAAGTAAACTTTTTTCATGTTGTCATTATGGGGTGTTGTGTGTAGAATTCTGAGGGAAAAAATTAAATTTAATCCATTTTAGAATAAGGCTGTGACATAACAAAATGTGGAAAAAGTGATGCGCTGTGAATACTTTCCGGATTGCACTGTATGGTTACTTCACTGACCTTGATTTGCGAACATAAGAATGACAACAATAAAAAAAAAAAAGATAAAACAAAGAAAAAAAGTTTTTTTTAAATAATCCTCATAATATTCACAGTATAACCCAAAATTAAACAGAGCATGATGTCATCTTTTACTTTCCTTATGGATGTAACGCGTTACAAAGTACTTTTTAGATGTAACGAGTAATCTAACGTGTTACGCCATTTAAATACTCAGTTATTTAGTTACTTTTTCAAAAATGTAATCCGTTATTTAGGCAATTTATGTAATCTGTCAGCCAGACAGCAGTCATTCCCAATCCGTTATTGTGTGTGTGTGTGTGTGTGTGTGTGAAAGTCGTCCTACAAGCCCCGCCCCTGATACCCCGCCCCCCTCTGTTATTCCTGCTGTTATACCCCGATCTCACCTATGTGGTTTGATTATGTGATGACCGGTGTGCGGAAAGACGGAAACGTAATCACAACGTCAAAACTCGCAGTGATTCATGATGAACCGTACTTACGGCCACCGCGCAAAACCGCGTAGATGAGATAGAGGTATTAGTAGTTAACAGATTATGGGCCAAACTTCGCTGAGTGATGATGGTAGAATAATTATAAAGGT
>JAQMYJ010000009.1:22435982-22446992 GCA_030014305.1 Clarias laeviceps
ATAAAGTGAAATGCTTGTACGACTGCTGATTACCTAAAAAGAAAGGTTCAGTATGAAATAAGAGAAATATAGAGGAATATGGAAATAAACTTTAGCTGTAAAGACTTTTAAATATACAGTACATAATGTAGAAATAATAAGATAATCAAAATAAAATAGTAGAATAAAAATAGACATATAAAAATATAATAAAATATAGAAAAGTTGAAAATATAGAAAAGATTACAGTGTCTTATAGAGTAGATCAGGCCATAAATATCTTATATACAGTAGATCAGACCACACATATCTTGTATAGAGTGGATTAGACCATACAGATACAGTGCATCAGACCTTATCTGTGGTCTGATTTATTCCACATAAGTTACCTGCGGTCTCATCTACTGTATACAATATATTTGTGGCCTGATCTACTCTATAAGATATCTGGACTGATCAACTCTATACAGGGTATCTGTGGTCTGATCTAGCGTATATAAAATATCTGTGGTCTGATTTATATATCTATTCTTTATATCTTATATACTGTAGATTAGACCAAGAGATCTTCTACAGAGTGAATCAGTCCACATATATTTTATATAAAGTTGATCAGGCCACAGATTTTATCTAAAATAGATCAGACAATGTATACCTTGTATCGAGTGGATATCTATGGTCCAAGATATCTTGGCTACAGTACATCAGACCACAGGTAACCTATATAAAATAGATCAGACCGAATATATTATAGAGTAGATCAGACCAAAGATATATTGTACACAGTAGATCAGACCACAGACATCTTATAGAGTAGATCAGAACACAGATTTAGTGTACACAGTAGATCAAACCACAGATATGTTGTATAGATTGGATTAGACCATAGATATCTTTGATACAGTACATCAGACAACAGTTAACTTCTATAGAAGATATCAGACCACAGGTATCTTATTTAGAGTGGATCAGACCACTAATATCTTATAGAGTAGATCAGACCACAGCTATCTTATATAAAGTGGATTAGACCAAAGATATCTTATATACATTAAATCCGATCACATATATCTTATATAGAGTAAATCAGTACAAAGATAAAGAGTAGATCAAACCACATATATCTTCTATAGAGTAGATCAGACCATGGCTATTTTAAGACCACATTAGACCACAGTTAACTTATATAGAATAGATCAGACCACAGATATCTTATATACAGTAGATCAGACAACAGATATCTTATGTAGAATAGATCAGACCACAGTTAACTTATATAGAGTAGATCAGACAACAGATATCTTGTTCAGGGTGGATCAGACACAGCTGTATTGTATACAGTAGATAATACCAGATAACAGATATTTTATAGATGAGATCAGACCACAGATATCATATCTTACGTAGATTAGATCAGACCACAGGCATTGTATATAGATTAAATCAGATGTACCTGCTGCACTTGAATACTGTAAAACTGTAGTGCATTAAAAACAGTGAACTGAAAGATCAGTGACTAAGCCAGGAGTGCCAGTCATTTATTTTCGGATCACATTAAAATGTTTAAAAGGTTTTGAAGTAAATTTGACAAGCCATGTCGCTAACCCATGATATTGCTTAAATCAAACCAGTAATTTATAATAAGCCGTTTGTTAATTTTCTTATGACAGATAAAGCACTTTTTGTAAGTCGCTCTGGATAAGAGCATCCGCTAAATGCCTAAATGTAAATGTTGAGGTGTAGCACTAAAAAGTAAAAACATGATGACGTCACATGATCACATTGTAAATTCTGGTCTAATGAGCACTTCTATGATTAATGAGCACTCCTATAATTTTTTTAACTTTTCTTTTCTTAAACAGTGTATTTACGGAAATATTTCCAGAGGTTTATTGGTTCCTACATCTCTTTTGAATGCCTGGATGATTCAGATGATGTAGTTCACCACAGCGGGGCTAATTTCTACCGCTAACCCTCAACACCCCAACATTTAGCTAGCAGCGAGCGCTTAGATGTCAGGATAAATGCCTGATATTTCATCACAGTAAATGCTGTTGTCAGGATATTGTATTATAGCAGTAACAGCTGTTTTTTTTTTTGAGGCAGAAATTTCACTTTAAGGGTTTGAAAATATGATTGAATCTTGTGTGGGCTTAGCTGCATAACTAACAAAGGCTAGCTAATTATACTGTACATGCCATCCCACAGGTTGTGTTTTGTTCTGTAGCTTCATTCAACACTGTGAATATAGTGTTCCTTTTAGGGAAAACACAAAAAATGAAACCATAAACGCTAATGTAAAATAATAATAATAAAAACTTGTGTAGCACATAGTAAACTGCTAAGTACAGTAGGTTAACTAATAACCTGTCTGCATACATTAGCTGGCTAAATGTAGCTATGGAAATGACTCACTAGTGTTGTTAAGTGTTGGTTGGCTTCTAAAAGGTTCTTGAAACAGCAAATATTTGTCATTGCCGATGTTTTCACTGTGGTCTTAGCTTTAAAATTTAACTGTGGGTTAAATTTCTAGTTAGCATTAAGGCTCATCGAGTGCAAAACAAAAATATACCGTATAAGTGGTCCATTTTATAGTCAAATAAAGTTTGTTAGACCAGTTTGAAGGTTTGTATGGGAGATGCTGCACATAGTTTGAACTGATCAACCATAAATAATGACTGCTGACAGGTCACTAATTATACACCAGTAAACTGGTGACAGGATCCTGGGCACCCAATGCTCACCCATACCCACGGGTACCACAATGCCAGGTCGGATCCCACTGAAATGCCAATCCAGGCCATGAAAGAAAGGTATCAGAACACCCAGTTCACTACAGCTTTCCCACATGTGGCCCCATCTTCAAACTCCACAGATCCCAGATCGATTGAACACCCATGCGATGAGCCGGACGAGCATGTCTGATCCACAGAGGCCCCAACCCGCAAACCACGGCAACCAGAGGATCCGCTGCCAATGTCCTGGTGCCAGACACATCACTCCCTGCCCAGCAACAGGGGCGAGAGCCACCCCATTGGCAAAAGCGGAACCCAAAACCTTGGTGGTTTTAATTTGAATGTTTTTAATGTTATGGCTGATCGGTGTATGACCAATAATAAACATATTTATTTAGTTTATTAAGGGAAGTTGTATAATTGTTGATGTGAGGTTCTAAGGAGACATTTGTTTAAAGTTTATTAAATTAGTCCAGATTGCAAGTGTTTTGTAACGTTTAAAATCACAAAACTGTTTTTAAGACAAAGAGGTTTACGCCTTACAGTTTTTCTGTCAAGATAGAGGAAGAGAGAGAGAAAGAAAGATAGAGGAAAGAGAGAGAGAGAGGTAAGTCAATGACTGTCACAGCCTAGTGAGCGCCGGACCTAACTTGTCTCCCGAATGTTCCACAACATTAAATCTCTTAAATAAAATGCATAATTTTTCGTTTGCTAATAAATGTAACTATGAAGTAATCATGGATGAATCGTTGTGATGTAAGTGGAAAACCAGACAGGGAATAATCTAATGCGCTTCGGGCTGATGCACTCGAAGTGTAGCCTCACTCCCCATGTGTTATTTTCATATACCTACACAATCTGCGGTGTTATTCTTTACTTACTCCAGTCACTTCTCTGTTCAGTGACAAGTCAGGCTTTCAGAAAGTTTGCAATTTTAACCAACTGTTACAGCTCCTGCTGAGAACAATCCGCTTCAGGGTGCTAACACTGACTGCACTTCACGTCAGGCTGCATCACACCACACTGTCACTGATTAGTTTCCTATAAAAGCTCCTCCTGCAGGGTTTCATTTCTTACCCAAGACATGTCTACTTGTAAACATTATTTTGCAGAGGCTCTCAAGGAGACTGTTCTGGGAATTAAAATTTGATTGTTTGTCTTTACAGGAGAAGAACTTTACGAGACGTCCCCTTACGAGCCAATGCATTTCTCAGATGAATTCCGACTCGCTTCGATTATTTCAGGTACGAGAGATTATTTTTAATTAAAATTGTGTTCAGTCTAAATATTGTTATGGCGAGTGATTTCCTATAAAGTTAGTGTCCTGGGGAGCAGCTTTTCAGCATCACATTTATACTTGTGTCAGATAAAGCCTTAAGCAGTGTGTGTGCATGTGCATGTGCGTGTGTGTGTGTGTGTGTCTGTGAGATCAAGCAAGCTTTTTTTTTTTTTTTTACTTTTGTTAAGCAGAGACTTATTTGTACTTATTAAAACACTATTAACGGCTTTAAGATTTATCAGCTTTATACTGTATTTGTTGTAATATATGGCATTGAATTAGAATATTTTTAGCATTCGCTTATTTATAAACCCTGATGATTCATTAGCAAATCTAATCCTTAGCTTGAGGGGCAAAAACGATACACCAAAACAAACCAAATGCTTTGTATATTTAAATACATGAGACAGAACCACTTACAGTGATTAACCCTTTAAAGTGTGAAGGTGATTACAGTGAAACTAATGCTCCTAACTTATAATACAGTAAAAATGACTTTAAAAGAAGACTTCAGGCTCAGTGCGGTGATGAGACTCTTAGCACATCTGAATGGTGCATGCATTTTAAATAAAGCAAAACGTTTGTGATCGCGGCCGAGGTGGCTCGGAGCCCACTGCAGGCGTTCCAGTGAATGTTCAGCGAGTGAAACACATTAAAAATGGCAGATGGACAGATGCGTCTCTTCCGTGTCGCCAACTTGTGGAAGAGACGCATCTGTCCGTGGGAACGGTACACACAATCATTGACCAACACCACTTGCAGGTTACAGAAACTCGGCTGGGAGTTACTGCCACATCCCCCTACAGTCCTGACCTCGCTCCAGGCCATTTCCACTTGTTTGGGCCATTATAGGAATTCCTGGGAGGCCAGGGTTTCAGACATGAAGCAGGCAGCCCGATCATGTCTCCAGCGTACTGAGAAAACTTTTATCTTGATGGTGTCCAAACATTAGTGAAACACTGGGATTAGTGCATTAGTAAAGCATTATATAAAGAAATAAAGCAAGTTTTTACTCTCATAACTGTTCTGTTATTCTGTCCCAGTTTGACTTGAACACCACTCGTAAATCTGGAAAGCTGATGATAGACAGGATTTTAAGGGGTTATTTTAAGACATCCACTGTCAGCCTGTCAAGCTGCATGGATTTGAAATAAGATTGTGACTTCAGCGCATACGAAAGAAGTGCTAAATATTTGTTGTTGTTGTTTTTTTTATTGGCGGAGACATGATTTTCTTCCCTGATTTTCTCCCTTATTTAGTCGTAGCCAGCTCAAACCCGTCTGTCTTTTAGGACAGTCTCTGATCAAGGTGAAAGATACCAAGCTGGGAAGGTAAAAGCTATCACGTGCTTGCAATAAGACACATGACGCTGCCACATACAGTACCACATCTTTTACATAGAACTGCAGCTCGTGCACCATTAGGGAGCGGAGGAGGAAAGCGCTATTCACCCCCTTTCCACATGCGTGAGCTCACATGCCCCCATGATGGTCTACTGTCACTGTGATTGATGTGAGACCAGCAGTATGCACAGCAAATTTGCTCTCTAGACTCTCGACTACGGATGGCTGAGTCCAGGGCTCGAACACACGATCTCTTGATAATTGGGTGAACGTGTTTCTGGGCTCTCGTAAGCTCTAGAAAATCTTTTCAGGTTAACTCCACTCTCAACCTTAACCTTATGGCTTCATCAATTGAGTCCCGATCCTAAAGTGTGAGACGATCTTGGTATGTTCCGTTCGGTGCCAGCTGAGCGTGGTGTCCCCTGATTGACGCTTCAAGTCATGAAATAGTGCAGAACGACTGCAATGCAGTAAGTTGTTTGTCCAGGCATCCTGTGAATTTGCCAATTCAATCTTGTATAGAAGCAATTTAAGTAAAATGTTTCTTTATTTGTATATTTTCAAGAACAATACTGGATCTTTTTCGAAATTATGAAATAACACATATGGCATTAGGTAATTAAGTAACAACAACGCCAACAGTCAGTTGTTATTTCAAGACACGAAGGTCAGCTGTTTTGGAACAAGTCTTCCAAGAACAGTATTGTGTCAATTGCATTTGAAAAAAACCCATCAAGCACCATGATGAAACTGGCTCTTATGAAGACCTTCCCAGGAAAGCAAGATCGAAAACTTACCTCTGCTGCAGAGGAGAAGTTCATTTAGAGTTACCAGCCTCAGGAATCACCAATTAACAACCAGCACCTCAGGTTAGAGGCGTTATGATGATCTTCATGTTGAGTCTACATGCGACTAATCAAGCATACAGTAAGACCTGTAGTACTGCAGACACATCTCAATATCAACTGTATGCAATTATTGCATATTTTGGACACCTTCAGCATTGTTTTACAATGTAGAAAGCAATAAAATTCAGGGGGAGAAAAAAAACTGTGTCCAAACTTTTGACTGATAATATGTTATATATTTGATGCATTTGAGGCAGGCAATCACAAAAAAGAGGGATGCTTTTGGAATAAAGAGACAGCAGACTGTATATGATTACATATTCCATTTGATGCACTAAATTCACACAATTACTGACAGCCAGTTCTACATGTTATTTTTTCCTCCAGGTGTAAATCAGCACTTTGCTTGTTTGCTCAGATGAATATACTGTACACAAAGCTGCATGGAGAGCCACTTTAGAAACAGGTTCATTCACTCTCAAAGATTTTTATTTTATTTAATTTTTTTTGTTCATGACAAAATTATGAGACTGGATAAAATAGACACTCAGATAAAATAGACATTCAGGTTAACTAACACTCTTTTTTGGGGTTTTTATTTTCATGGGCTTTTTCTCCTTCTCGACATCAGCACATCGGTACGGGATATATATATTTTTTAAGCCAGATGCCCTTCCTGCTGCAACCCACCTATTTCTCCAGGCTTGGAACTCGCAGTGAGAATGCCATGCATCTCAGTGTCTGGGTGTACATGTATATGAGCACAGGGGTATAGGAGGGGTATAGTCCTTGCCCAAGAGCCCAACAGTGGTTCAAAACCCCCCCCACCCCCCCGCTGTGCCACAACGCCCCCCAACTAAAGCTCTTTTCTTGTTTATTTTATTGCCATGGACATCCAGTACATTACTAATGCATCCATCAATTTGGTCAAACAAAGGCTGGTTTTGCTTTCTTGTAAATTCACAAAAGAAACTCAGCTGTTACATTCATGCTGGTATTTTGCCTCTATTTGTCAAATCTCCATTTCCCAAAATCTACAGTCAATTTTCCAGCTTTTAATTTTTATCATTTAAACATAACTTTCATCATTTAAACATTAAAATGTTCTGTGATTTCAAAAGCAACAATGTTAAAGTTCCTTTGGTGGGTTTAAAGGCTGCAGGTGTGTTTTTTTATTTTTTTATTTTTTTTTTATTGAACACTAACCGTTATTTTGATTACTCCTTACCTGATTATCTCTTTGTCTGTCTCAGTTGCTGATTGGCTGACTGTAGGGACAGTTGTGGCTCAAACAGTTAAAGCTCTGGTTTACTGATTGGAAGGTCGGCGGTTCAAGCGCGAGCACTGCCAACCTGCCACTTTTGAGCCCTCGAGCAAGACCCTTAACCCACTCTGCTCCAGGGGGCGCTGTATCCTGGCTGACCCCGCACTCTGACCCCTGCTTCCTAACTGAGATATGCAAAAAAATAAAATAAAAAATTCACTGTTTTGTAAGGTACATGTGACAAATAACTCAATCTTACTCTTAATCTTTTTCCTGCTTTATTTCAGTATTAAATTTTACCTCTTTGGTTCATTTGCTCTGCAAAAAATCATGTCAACTTTCTAGCACTAAGTAAATAAATGGGATTCGCTCCACGGACATTTCATTAATCCTGACGTTACAGGACAGACTTTCTCAGCAGTGTGGTGAAGCCAGACAGGCCGCTGCTTGAGTATGCTTTTTTTTTTTGGTTCATGTTGCGTGTACATGTGACTAATCAGGATTATTTATGAAGGCTTTACAGAGCATAAGTAGCAGACACATCTCAATATCAACCTTTCAAAGAAGATTATTGAATATTTTGGACACCTTCAGCATTGTGGTTTCACAATGTAGTAGGAAGTAGGACCATGGAGTGTGAAGGTGTGTCCAAACTTTTGACCGGTTACTGTAAATACGTAATCAGAAATATTTCATGGGAATTTTAAATCGAATTATTTATGTTCAGGTTTTATTAATTAATAATCCTGATCACTTGCACCTCCAGGGTCAGCCAGACACGATTCCCGTCTAGATGTTCATGGACTTTGCATGTTCTTCCCAGGTTTCCTCCAACAGTCCGAAGACATGCAGATTAGGCTAATTGTCATTCCCAAATTGCCCATAGTGTGTGAATGAGTGTACTCTGTGATGGATAGCCACCCTGTCCAGGTGTACCCCACCTTGTGCCCTAAGTCTCCTGGGATAGGCTGCAGTCCTCCCACAACCCTGAATACAGGATAAAGCGGTATAGACGATGAGGGAGTGAGTGATTACTTCGATGACTTTTATGGGGGTTGAATACTTTTGCACTATACTTGTACGGTTCAGAAAAGCATTTCTTCTGCAATTTATAGTGAAATGTTGCCTGAACATTCATTTTCAGAAAAGAAACTCCATGAACATCCAAACAGTCAATTATACACCAAACATGGTACAGACAAACTCTTTAAAATTACAATTCATTTCAATCAGGTCCAAAAGTTGCTTGTGTTATTCCAAAAGACCATCAGTGTCTTTGTACAACTTACTGGTTACAAGTTTCCCGAATCTCGTTCACAGCCTGTCGCTGTCATGGTTACATTCTAACCGATGTCGCACCAACAAGTTCCAGGAGTCGGCAATCAACTCGGCGCTGAAGTTCTCCTTCTCGATGAGTCAATCTTTCCTGACTTAATTCCAGTGACCGAAGTGCTGCCGTCACTTTGTTTTAATTGGTCTGCATTAGTCACTATTACAACCTCAGTTCAATCAGGCCACCACCGGAGGAGAAAATGAGTGCATATGAATCATAATTGCAGCACTGGGCAAAGGCTGGTGTGATTCAGAGCCTCAGTGGGGGCTTTTTTTTTATCTCTTGTGCTGTCACCTCTGAAAGTTGATTGCACAGTGGGATAGCAGACAGCATCAAGTGACGAGACTTCACCTGGGATTTTCCACGTGAAATACAGAGAGAGCGCAAGAGAGATCGAGAGAAGGAACACCAATATAAGAAATAACATGTACTGATGGAATGGAACAAAGCCCATCCTCAATTCTGCTGTCATGAAAAGCCATTTATTTTTTTTCCTCCCCCTTCCTTATGCTCCACGTCACATTTCTCATTATTTACACTACACGAAAGGTAATCTGGATCCTGATATGAGAGGAACACAGTACTCCCGTCAGAGAATAACACACCACCTGAAACACACCGCAGAGAAATGTGTGGAGGTTCATACAGCCGAGAAACATTTTTTGTCAGTAAGTAAAAATGCACTTGACTATGAAGCACCTGTTTTTTTAGTAATGCACTTGGCATTGAAACCTTGATTCAAAACTTTTAATTAACATTCTTTAAGCTTCCTCATAGTGACACAGGGCGAATAATCTGATTGGCCAAGTCGTAGACACGCAAAGAAAAACTGTTTCGAAAACAGATCTAGAATAAGGTTCTATTCGTTTTGCGCATCTTGACTTCCTGTTCTAGAATTGGACAACTCGGATACACCCTGTGTCGCATTTAGGACGTACAGACCCACTAAGGACCCATATGCACTACTGCCAAAAGCTACAATCATCAAGAAGAAATTGCTTCATCGATAAATACGGGTACATGCATTCATCTGCATTAACGAACATGGAATAAAACCATGTGTATGTGTTAATGTCTTAATAGCATTAGCAGTTTTTTAGTGATTGTATGTAGACTGTACTGTATAAGAACTGGACAAACCCATCATGTCGTCACCCACCTTGGCGGAAGCCTAAATCTCGGTTAATCAGTAAACGGGCAAATGGGCGGAACGAACTGAGCATGGCTCTTGGTTGGAACACGGCTACCTACCTTAGTTACCACAACCTAGCTAGCTTAGCTGTAGCTTGCCTAAAATGTTATGGTGGTCAATGTTAGTTTAGTTACTTTGCATTTGATTGAAGTCCATCATCCATACCCTACACATTGTCCTGTGTCAACTCCTACATTTCTTGTCGTAAGTTAAACTACAATGATTTCAGTTAGCAGGTTAGCTAAAATTATGCCATGCAGGCAGCTAGTGGTTTGACATCTGCAATTTACAGTAGCTGTCACTCAAATCAGCCAGGCATAATTTCATGGCTTTAACATACACTATATGGACAAAAGTACTTGGCCAAACCTGCAATGACATTGTATCCAAATACAATATAGAGTCTGTCCCCCTTTTGAAGCTATAATAGCTTCTACTTTTCTTGGAAGGCTGTCCACAAGAAGATGTTGGAGTGTTTCTGTGGGAATTCGTGTCCATTCATTCTGGAGAGCAATTATAGGGTCAGGCACTGATGTTGGACGAGAAGGTCTGCCTCACAATCTCCTTCCAGTTCATCCCAAAGGTGCTCGATGGGGTTGAGGTCAGGGCTCTGTGCGGGCCAGTCAAGTTCTTCCACACCGAACTCATCAAACCATGTCAGTCATGTTGGAAT
This sequence comes from Clarias laeviceps, assembly GCA_030014305.1. NCBI lineage: Eukaryota > Metazoa > Chordata > Actinopteri > Siluriformes > Clariidae > Clarias > Clarias laeviceps. Next base: position 22,446,629 of record JAQMYJ010000009.1, read on the forward strand.
AGAAAAGGGACTTCCTCAAACTGTTGTCCAAGATGTCTTGGTATGCTGAAGCTTTAAGATTGACCTTCACTGGGGATAAGGGGCCTGATTGATTTAAACACCTGAATTCAATAATTAGTAGTAATAATAACTATAACTTATTATTAAGTACTTTTGTCCATATAGTTTTAATTGATGTGTTATGTAAAAAGTCACCCTTGTAAAGTTGTCATAAATGGGAAATCTACCTGAGTGGACCAAACCATTTTTTTGTTTTGTTTTGTTTTGTACCCGACATTTTAACACAGGTGTACGGTGGCCGTGAAGTGCAAAACAAATTAACAAAACTGAAAACAAAATAACAAAACCCAAAACAAAATAACAA
>JAQMYJ010000009.1:22460579-22473642 GCA_030014305.1 Clarias laeviceps
ACACCTTAATATTTTATGGCCACAACATATTATCTTGTTCCCACACCTTAATATTTTATGGCCACAACATAGTATCTTGTTCCCACACCTTAGTAATTCATGGCCACAACATAGTATCTCGTTCCCACACCTTAGTAAGTCGTGGCCACAACATAGTATTTTGCTCGCTCACCTTAGTCTTGGACAAAGAATATTTTTCCCCCAGTATCACCAGCACAAATACCAACACATCAACATTGATATTAGGTTGTTGTTGTTGAAATTTAGAATTACTTTTAAATAATGTTGAGGGGATGTGCTCAGATGTTTTGTGAATGTCTGTTAATTGGCATAAATTCTCTAAATAAAGGTTAAAATTTTATTGTTTTGAGGTTGTATTTTCAACCTTGTGTTTGAGTCGTTCATTCAAAATGTCATTTTAAAAAGTTATAAAAGTCATTCTAAGTTTTGAAAACAATGGTGTCCCAATGGTGGCGTCACCACAACTTCATTACAGCTACATCCAACGTTAGTATTGTTACTGGGAATGTTTCATTATGACCTTGTCCACTGTTGGGATGCTGCAATGTTTGCTTCAATACCGCACCAGGAAGCTTTGTTTCCTGTATGTAATGGTTTCTTTTCGGGTATCCAATCGTCCCATATTTAAAAACATGTTGGTATGTGGATTGGCACCTCAGTACTTAATTCTGTGTGGTGTGATTGGCATAACCATCATGCACCCAGTCTTCCCAGGATAAACTTGGAATGCATGCAGTAAAAGCAGTATTTGTAGATAAAATATAAATCATACTGTATATAAATCATTTTTGCCACTGCTTTTGAACTTTCCTGAAGTAAGCAGTGTATGATTATGTAAAAAATAATAAATGTATGCTGGTATATTACATTTACAGCAATGTGAAAACATCCTCATCACCATGTAGTTCTACTGACAGTACTAAAAATCTGTTAGTAATACTTTCTCCTTTCCTTTTCCTTTTCTCTCTCTGCAGCCATGGACTCGGTCTCCTCCAAGGGCACCGTATGTCCCGAGTCTGTGAATTCCTGTAATCCGTGTCTGGATGCTGCAAAAGCATGTAACCTGAACGCCGTGTGTAAGCGCCAGCGCTCGGCCTACGTCACTGCGTGCAGCCGTTCTGCGCCCATCGCGCCCTCGCCCGAGCCATGCAGCCGTAAACGCTGCCACCGGGCTTTGCGCCAGTTCTTTGAACGCGTGCAGAACGATCTCAGCTACCCACTGCTGTTCTGCTCTTGCCGGGACAAAGCGTGCGCCGAGCGACGACGTCAGACCATCGTACCCACCTGCTCTTTTGAGGAAAAGTCGAAACCGAACTGCCTCGAGCTCCGGAGGATCTGTCGATCAGATGCACTCTGCAGGTACGGATTCAGCGATTGTCAACCACACCAGTAGGAAACAGCCACGAAAACATCTAGACATCTCCGAAACAGTGTTCAATACTTCTTCAATCATCAACGAAGGCAATAAAACATTTATAAGCCCAAGCATTACGACATACTGTAAGCTGTAACTATTTTTTTTCAGTGAAAGGAAGTAGCACATTAGTGTGCCTACCTTGTACACCTTTAAGCAATCCCTTAACAGTGCAGCTCATCATCCTGTAGAGTTCTCACAGAGTTCCTGTCGGCAGAAATCGATGATTGATATTGCACAGACTCGTTTAATCCTCACAGGCGATTAGCAGCACTCAGACTAGCTGTTTAATTGAGTGGAGAATGTTAATTAGCCGGATCCGGTGAGCTAATAAGAAAATCAATCGGCTTTGTGTCAGGCAAACGATTCCTTTCAGAGTCGGCAGTGATTCTTCCACATCACCCACTAGCGCTTCTAAATGCTGAACGTGATTATAGGTGTTTTAAGATGTTATTAATAAATTCATTAATAATAATAATAATAGTAGTAATAATATGGCAAGTAGTGCAAGTATATTTGTGTTTACGTGTTTCTATAATAGTGGCATAGTCGTGAGAACAGTCGCCTCGCACCGCCAGGGTCGAGGGTTCGAATCCTATCTCGGGTCTATGTTTGTGTGGAGTTTGCATGTTCTCCCCGTGCTTGATGTGTTTCCTCTGGGTACACAGTCCAAAGACATGCAGATTAGATTACTTGCTGTTTCCAAATTGCCTGGAGTGACTGTGCATATGATTTTGCCCCGTGATGGACCAGCACAAGGGTGTTTCCTTTCTTGTGTCTACAGGATTAGCCTTCTGACTTCCTGCAACCCTGTACAGGATAAGCGGTATAGGCAATAAGTAAGATGAGAGTATTTCTGTTTTTTTAATGTTATCCAGAGAGAGAGAGAGAGAGAGAGAGAGACCAGTTTGTCCTCATAGTGTGGGATTTATAGGCCACAAGGTCACTGTAAAGTTAAACCCCTGGTCTCAGTCTGCAGACTCACCTTTAAACTGGAGGACATCCAACACATCACACACACACACACACACACACACACACACACGAGATACAGCAATACACACTGTAGATTTATTGTACATTAAAAAAAATAATAATTAAGTCTATTGAAACCAGTTATAAAGAGCAAATCCAAAAAAAACTAGAACAACAGACGCTTAAATAACAGAAACAGCTCAAGAAATAACACAGTCTTAATCTCAGGGGTTGTGTTTACTGTTTATTTGGGTATTTTATTATTAATATTATTATTATTTTTACTTCAACTTGGAAGTTTTGTAGGGCAGTGGTGGCTCAGTCGGTTAAGGCTGTGGGTTACTGATCGATGGTCGGGGGCTCGAGCCCCAGCACCGGAAACTTGCCACCTAAACCTATCTGCTCCAGGGGGCGCTGTATCCTGGCTGACCCTGCGCTCTGACCCGAGCTTCCTAACTGGGATATATGAACAAAAAAAATTATTTCACTGTGCTGTATGGTACATGTGATGAATAATTATTATTTCTGGGTTTTTTTTCTGTCCTTCTAACTCATGAATAACACATTTTCAGCCCTACACTGTCTGAATGCAACATACGCTACAAAGGTATGTGGGCACATAAGCATCACACCCACATGTGGTTCTTTCCCAAACTGTTGGAGCCACACAATTGTATAGAATGTCTTTGTATGCTTTAGCATTAGACTTTCCCTTCACTGGAACTAAGAGGTCAGTGCGCTTGTGAGCTCCATGGAGACATGGTTTATTGAGGGTGCTGTAGGATGAGGAACTCTAACATTTACATTGCATTTACATTTACTGCGTTTGGCAGGGTGAGTTACAGGAGTGCTTTGAGATTTCCATCAACAACTATATCCTTACAATCAGATGTGACTGACATGGGTAGGTGTCCACATACTTTTGGCTATATATTGTTACCTTGTAAGTGGTAACTCACAGGTCAGATGATTTAAGCTTTCACCTCAGTGCATTTGACAGATAAAGAGCGAGGTGTGTGTTGACATGGACGCTGATCCGATATGCCTTTTCATGCTCAGAGCGTTTAATCAGAATTTCTTTTTTTTTTTTGACATACGCAAACCGGTTTCTCCTGCTTTGAAGAATTTAAGCTGCAGAAATCGAAGAAGAAGATTTTTTTTCCTTTAACTTTGAGGATAGGTTAGGCTTCCCATCTTTACTGATAAATCCCACCTTCTGCATTATGATTGCTTTTAAAGATGTGAAATATGAGCCAATCAGAGATTCTTCTTGATCCAAAGACTCGGTGGATGAAAGTAAACAGTGGATAAAGCAACATTTCCCTCCTAGAAATGCATCACGTCACTTAATGTCCCCCCAATGTGCAGAATGAATAGATTTAATCAGACAAAAGAGAAATGATCAGGTGAAGTGTTTACATGATTACTATTCATCTATTAAACCGATTATTAAAGGTTTGCACCACCCGTCTCATTCTGATTAAAGATTTATTCTGATTGGGTCAGGCAGCACGGTGGTGTAGTGGTTAGCACTGTCCGGGTTCGATTCCCACCTCACGTATGTGCACGTTCTCCCTGTGCTTGATGGGTTTCCTCCATGTACTCTGGTTTCCTCCCACAGTCCAAAGACCTGCAGATTAGAATAACCGGCTGTCCCAATTTGGCCATAGTGTGTGAGTTGCGTTGGCAACCCATCCAGGATGTACCCCATCTCATGCCCTAAGTCTCCTGAGTTATAGATTATGAGTGATTGGGTCAGACTGTTCCGACATGATGCAATTTTATTCTGATGCAATTTTATTCTGACTGGCCTGTTCATAATTCTCATTATTAGTGGAATATTAGGGTCTGTATAAACACACATTGTGATCAGTGAGCAAACAGTATTCTGTATAGACAGTGTTATGCAGGTAACAATCCTATATGTTTGTATGTTGATAATTCTAAAGCAAATACGAACAGAACAGAAGAGTCATGAGACGGAAAACTCCCTTTATTTCTCTATATAATCCCCGGCTACACTAATGCACTTATCCCTGTGTTTCACCAGTGCTTGGATACCATCAAGGTAGAAAGTCTTCTCATTATATTTATTACTGTATTTATGCTGGAGTATGATTGGACTGAAACCCCGGCCTCCCAGGAACTCCTTTAATGGCCCAAACATGTGGAAATGTCTTGGAGGAAGGTCAGGACTGTACAAGGGGACGTTGCAATATCTCCCAACCGAGCTCCTGTAATGTGCAAGTGGTGTTTGGTGAATGATTGTGTGTACAGTTCCCACAGACAGATGTTTCTCTTCTGCAAGTTGGTGACAAGATATCCGTCGATTCTTAAGGATGAGGCTGCCAAGGATCGTCATTCGTGGACAAACAGCCGTTCAAATGTTTTACAGCGGCTAAGAGTCTCATCACCGTACTGAGCTTGAAGTCTTCTGTAAATGTCAATCGCTTTTATACCTTCAGAAATTTCAACACGACATGCTGTTCAACACGTGCACTAACACGATGCCATCTTGATTAAGACACAATTCTCATGGCCTGACATGTCAGCACCTCTGTGCGGTAATATGAGGCACGAGTCGTTCACCGGTACGGCTAACAGGATGAGAAGACAAGTCTCAGTTTGAACTGAACTCCCCTTGTAGTTTCATCCAGATTACACCATCTCTCATTTAAAGATAAGAAATGCCACTCTGTTTACCTCTAATTCTGTGCACGTGTTGATTTGACATCACATCGTAAATGGGGAAAGAGCTCATAGTTGAAAACACTACCTTCGGATGACAAGTAGGATTTTTTTTTTATATATTTTTTTTCCTGGTTGGAGCTTGAGAATTACGAGTTGCAACCGAGAGTCAAACTCTGTATGAGACAAATGAGGCAAATTGTTTCCTTTTGCACTAATTCGACTGAGTAAAATATTAAACAGCATGTGAATGCACGTACCCCGTAATGCAGAACTAAGTAAGTAATTAGCGCCATTAAATAAAGAGCTAGGAAACCAAGATCTAGGAAATTATGAGCAACAGAAACAAGGCAATCAGTGCACAAGGAATCTTACGTAGGTGAAGTTATTAGTAGTGCTGTCAATCGATTCAAATTTTGAATCTAGTTAATCACAGTCATAGTATATGATTAATCACGATTAATCTCGATTTTAAAATACTCAGATGTACTTGTATCATAAACATCCATCTAAAAGCTTTTTATAAACTTTATAAACTTTCCACGCAGTTACACCTGTTACACTTCATGCTACAGTAAATGTGCCGTTATCACACAACCTGGTAACTGCAATGTGATTATGGGAAGCCATTAGGGTCAAACTTGGTCATTCGATTAATTTGTGTTTTTAAAAAAAGTAATGCGTTAAAATAAAAAGAAATCAAATAACACATTGCTATTGATAGCCCAAGTTATTAGTTAACTTAGTGAATTAACAATCAAGACATGAACAAGGAGATGAAGAAAGTAGACGGACCAAAAAAAACAACAACAGAGAATAAGAGACTCTGAAATGTTCAGATTTGAGAAAATAGGAAGTCAGTAAGGTCGACGTTTATTCATGCAATTTGCTCTACACTTGCACTGATAACACATTGGACTGGAATTCATTACATCTTTCAGCTGAAAGACAAAGACGTCATGCAAGCAAAACGGCTGTATAGCCTGTGTAATATTCTGGCATAAAATATTCTATTAAAATGTTGTTTCTATCAAAAAAAAACAAAAAAAAAAAACAATCTAAGCAAATTGACATGCAGAGACGAAATCATCATTTTAAATGTAATAGAATGAAAACATCAGACCATATCTGATCCCTCCTTTTTTTTCCTTTGGCACTGATTTCTCATCCTGAATTTTTGATGCCATACCTAAGCAGGCATTTTCTTTCCCCCTATCTGCGCTCCTGACATCAATCACACAAGCATTTTTGATCAAGCTAGAAAACACACAGCTTTAGTATGAAAGCAACAGCCTCGCGGGAGACCGTTTCCGAGCATTAATTCATTCGAGGTGATGGGATTGTTTCCCTCTTTAAAATTCGCTACATTCGTGTGTTAACTGTTTGGAGTCAGGATGTAGCGAGATCACGAGGCACGATATTCCTCTGGACTGATCGTCTTCTCGAAGGACTCCGGGTTAAAAAAGCTGGAGGTTGAAGCGTGGCAGAGAAACCTCGGGTTTCTTTGTCAAGATAAGCCGCTGTCATATCGCATTCTCATCGCATCTGAGGGAATATAGAAGAGTGTGGTGGGAAAAAAAAGCAGCAAAGGTTTCACAACCTGCACATCTCTGTTGCTTAATCCTGTTGCTTTGGTGAACCATGTCAGGGAATTAAAAGCAGAACGCACGTGCGTTTTGATGTCAGATGTGCTATGAGATCTAAAAAAAAAATGATATATATCTTTATTTGCATAAAATAATCAGTATTTTCACATTTCTTGTCTTGACATTAATCAGATGGTAAACATGAATCAAATAAATAAGGTAGAAATCAGAAAGAAAGGCTTAACAGATGAGACGCCGCGAAAGAGACACCAAGGTACTGTAAAAAAAATTTTTTAAAAAACAAGCGCGCTAATTAGTCGATACAAGACCGAGTGTTCACAAGACAGAGCGCAGAGACGGGACCAAAACAGAAACGAAGACAAACACGACTGCTCGGTCTCCTCCACCGTGGGAGGCCCGACACGGATGAAGAAGCTGTGAGGCTTAAAAATAATACCTGAACTTTCCACATCTTACAGTGTTATTTAGTAATCAAAGGATGTCTTGTATGTTTTAATGAAAGCACGCTTGCAGAAAATTGCTCCATTGTTGCGGTGCATCACCAAGACGTGCTCGCTGTGGATCAACTGCAAATATTAGAGCTGCTCAAAAGCCTTGTTTTTTTTAGTCAGCATATATTTCTGCAAGGTGGTGTAGTGATGTAGTGTCGCCTTGCACCTTCAGGGTCCGGGTTTAATTCCCGCCTCTGTGTGCATGGAGTTTGCATGTTCTCCCTGTTCTTGGTGGGTTTCCTCTCCGGTTTCCTCCCGTCCAGAGATATGCAGGTTAGGCTAATTAGCGTTCCCATATTGCCTGTAGTGTGTGAATGAGTGTGTGTGTGTGTGTGTGTGTGCTCTGCGATGGATTGGCACCCTGTCCAGGTTGTACCCCACCTCGTGCCCCAAGTCTCCTGGGATTGGCTCCAGGCCCCCGTGACCCTCAATACAGGATAAAGCAGTACAGATGACAACGACAGCGACATTTGTGCAAAAACCCGGCACCACTCTTGTAATCTCTCTCACTGCTAACACGCGGTATTTTTAGCCTAGTGTCACACTAAGTGTGTCGTTAATTCTGTTTCGCGACCCGGCAAGAATCTGACACTTCTCCATAATGTTCCATCTCATACAATGATCTAGGACGATGTTCACCGTGCAGACAACGCTGTTTTAGAAACTTGGAAAGTCGTTGATTAAATGATGTTGAGATAACGTCGAATAGATTGGAACGGACATACAGTAACAGCTTCCCACACACAGCGCCTGTATCTCATGTCACACATCTGTTTCATTTTCGTTCAGAATCCTGACTATCTCAGCTACCAAATGATTCTACTACCATGTTTTTTGAGTTTGTAGAGCTCGTTGTTTTATATTCGCTACATGTCCGAAAACATGCATAGTAGGTTGATTGACATTTCCAAATTACCCGTCATCTATAATTGAGTGTCCAAGCTCCCTGTTATACGAGGGCAAGTGAGAAAAAATAAATAAAGATCCGCACTCCGGTTATATTAAAACTTCCGATGGCCGCACTGTCTCATCAGTGCTTTTCTTAAAGTATCTTAAAGTGAATCATTTCTGGTGATGAGACACGGATTCATCGCTACGAGCCTGAGAGTAAACGGCAGAGTCTGGAACGGAATCATCCTCAATCACAGACCAAGAAAAAGTTCAAAAGTCAACCTTCAGCTGAAAAATTCATCAACGCTTACAGTTTTCTGGGGCCAGTATTGGAACGTTATCAGGAATAAGGTTCAACAATCGATAGCGCTCGTTACAGTGAGACGCTTATTGAAGAGCTGAAGACTAAATTTAGGATTAAACACAGTGGACTGATATCGAATACACTTCTGACCACACTGTCGACATTCTGCAGAAACTTTGTTTTGAGGTGTTAAAGCTCCTCCCTATAGTCCTGATCTCACTCCATCAGATTTTTTGAAAGCAGCCCCACGAGGCACCAGATTCACTTCTGACGAAGAAGTGAAGACAGCGGTGCATTTGTGGCTCGCAGCTCAGCCTAAGAACATTTTTTAATGAGGGAATGCAAAAGCTTGTTGACAGATGGACAAAATTTTCTAAAAGTTAAGTAAAATAAATTCTACAGCCAGAGTAAGGAGAATTTTGGACTCACCTTGGGAGTTTGGCATTCCGTTAAAAGTGAACTCTGCCATGCACCCTGGGTTCCAACCCCAGACCCCCTATGAACTCACTTTAAGATGATGGATGGATGGATGGATGTCTCATCAGTACCAGGACAAGTTGCACTCTCCTTACCTTAGTCCAGAGCAAAGCACAGTGGTTCCTAAGCCTGGTGCTGGAGAACCCCATGCCATCCAAATTTTAGTGTCTACTTAGTTCCCAGAACAGCTGATGTAACTAATCAACACAAACGTGTTTGTGGTAGAAGAGGTAAAACATTATAATGTGTAGCACTGCGTAAATGCCAACAAAAACAGGCAGTAGAAATCTTTTATCTTCCTTCAACAGTAATAATTCCCTCTGAAACAATCAGGTAGAATCAGACAAACACGTGTACATTTATACGGATGCCACATCGTCATGGTCAATACACGTGCGCCGCTTTTGCTATACAAATATAGTGCGGCAGCGTATTTACTTTCTCCAGAGTTTAAACTCATTCAGTGCAAGCAAGCAGATCCTTGATTTATTGTATGGTTCTGTCATTCAAAGCATATTTTTATGTGGTGTAACTGCTTGGTACTGGAGCCTGTCTGTACGATATAAATGAAAGCTTTTCAGCTTGTTTAATGTCTGCTCAAAACTTGCTGACATTCAGGCTGAAAAAGCATTTAAATAGGAGCAGAAGAACCGCACACTTCAACTAGTTAGAAAAATCGCTAACAATAGGTCCTACAAAGCTCGAGCACACACTTTTATACCACCAGGAAGGAGACATAGAGACAACCTGAGAGAATATAATACTGCTTTTCCCAGAATTCTATCAGTTGAGATGTTAAATGGATGAACTGGTCAGAATTACAACTTTTTGTTCAATGATGATGATGATGAAGATTTTGGTGTTAACTGACGAAGTTTTATCGAATCGTATTCATGGCCGATCTGAAACCCTGTAAAACTCCTGTACTGCGTCGGCAACATGTTTCAGGTCATCACATGATGAAAGTTCCTCCCAATGAGACTGGATGCATTTCTCTATAAAATTTTATTTCTTTGCATTATTGACTTCAAGGCTAATAAAAATACGAATCTGTCGAGGTTACCGCAGTTTATAGCTGATATAGCACATTCCTCAACTAACTATAAATGGATAAAAATACACAATGTGTCATACATTAATGCATGAAAAAGTGTAATTGCTGTTTCCAAGAGCAAAAAAAAAAAAAGACTTCAGGACGATAGAGAGAAAAACTTTGGCATGGTCACAGTAACTCAGCTTAATTAAAAATTGATTGTTTTTAATAAATAGAATTGTGTGCTCCTACATTACCTTATATGGAAGCACAAAGTGGTTATTTATCAGCCATTTGTGCTGGAGGTCAGCTCTACTGATTTTAACACAATAATAATCATACAATTTTATTTATGAGAGGTGTTCAAGTCAAACTGGGACTTTTGTTTGCACACAATAACAGAAAGAAATTCTCTTTATTTCTCTATATAATCTCCTGCTACACTAATGCACTTATTCCAGTGTTGCACTAGGATATGTTTTCTCATTACGCCTGCTTCATGTCTGATACACTGGCATTCGAATGTTTTACTACCGCGTCTCATCTCCGTACTGTGCTTGAAGTCGGTTTTACAGTCCCGGTTTGACTTGAACACTACCGGTTTGATTTGTAGTAGCACTACCTATGCTCAGTCTTCAAAGTGCTTCAGATATCTGGTCATGGATCCTTTTTTTTCATAGAATATAATTTCTCTATTGTGTGAGGACATGCCCGCTGATACCATGCCAGGACACGATGGGCACCATCTGTTCCAATACCCACAGCTATAGCACTCAAATTAGGAAAATAAAGTGGGCCAAAACCCTGCTGACGGATGAGAGCGATACAGTCGTATCCAGGAATCTGAGAAAAATAATATCGAAATTCTCCACAGTTCTTCCATATAAAAATCCATTATTTACAACTGTGATGAATCCATCATGATTCATTGACTAACACCTGATATTGACTCCCACAGTATAATGCATTATTCTGTGTGTTATCATCTCTGCTGCTTTCAGTCAATCAAAACACACTGTACTGCACTTACTGTACAATAGTGGAGAATATATAAATTATTAGAGTTAGGTGTGTTAGAAATTTAGTCAGCTGAGAGTTGAATTTAATCAGGACTTGTGTTTAGTGATGTCATTTCACATAACTATGTGGCCGTCCTGTTGAAGTATGATGTATTACATTACATCTCAGTAAATCTATTTTGTCAATTAACACGTGACACACACATACACACATGTACAGTACATTACCCTACATACTGTATCCCCCCTGCCTAATACTGAATTGGTCCCTTCTTTTGCCACCAAAACAGTATATGCCTGCGTGTTCTGATACCTTTCTATTGGAACTAGCATTAATCTTTCCTCAATTTGAGCTACAGTAGCTCTTCTGTTAGATCAGACTGCACGGGCCAGCCTTCACTCCACTTGTGCATCAGTGAGCCTTGGCTACCCATGACCCTGTCGCTAGTTCACCAGTTTTCCTTCCTTGGATCACTTTTAGTCCTGACCACTGTAGCCTGGGAACATCCCTCTGTTGCTCTGACCCAGTTCTCTCTCCACCACAATTTGTCCAAAGTCACTCAAATCCTTACACTTGTCCATTTTTTCCTGCTTCCAACAACTTCAGGAAAAAAAAACTTAACTTGCTGCGTAATACTGTATATCCCACCCACTTCCAGCCTGCCATTGTAACAAGATATTGAAATGATAGCTAGTGTGAGAACGGCCAAATTGTGATGGCTAGAAGACAGAGTCAAAGCAAGTCCAAAACTGTAGGGATGTTCTCAGGCTGCAGTGGTCAGGATGTACCAAAAGTCATCCAACAAAGGACTGGTGACAGGATCATGAGGCTCAGCCAAGTACAGTACAGTACTGTTTTGGTGGCAAAAGGATGGACCTATTCAATAATAGACGGGGGTTGTAATGGTATGGCTGATTGGTGTGTATGGCAGCACAGAGGATTAGTGGTTGGTGGGTTTCCTAAAGGTTCTCTGATTTCCTCCCATAGTCCACAGACATGCAGATTAGGCTGATTGACATTCCCAAATTGCCTGTAGTGTGTGAAGGTTGACCGGAGATCTTTTCACAGTCATACAAAATGGAAATAAATACAGTGGACAGCATTGAACGTCCTAGTTGGTTCGTCCTAGAGGTTCCTAGATGGATGGATGGATAGATGGATGGATATACTATATACACACACAAAACTCCTGGCTGAACGATAAAAGTGGAAAAAAGGCTGAACGATAAAAGTGGAATTATGGTTTGCTCTGCATTAAGAGACCGACGCAACCTTCATTTAAACACTGCCATTAATAACTGAATTCTAAAGCATAACTGAATAATAAGTTTTATTTGTCTTAATTTATATGTTTGTTTTGTATCCTTTAATTATTTTTTTTTTACAAAAGGTTCTCAAAGCTACTTTTAGTCCATTATCTTTTATCTTTTGAACTATAGCATCAGAAAGTGTTTTTGAGAGAGACTCTAGAGCACTTTAATAAGCCAGACTGCTAAATGCTGTAATCTTATGAAATTAAGCTATTTCAACTCAGCATTATAATACTGATATAAAAGTGAAAAAAAAAAGAAAACATGCAAATTATATGATTCAGAGTTGATCAAGTCGAGGTTGACATTAGTTAGTCTGCGTTTGAATAAATTTACACACACTCAGGAGTGCGACTAGGATACGAATGTTTTTTTTGTCTGAATTCAAAGTATTTCATGAATATGTATTCCTTTGGGACGAGGACTTTGCTCTTTGCGGCTTCTCAGTAATATGACGAGCTGTCTTATTAATTTCACAGATAGAGGAAAAAAGTGGAGGCTGGTTCTTCATGTAACTGATAAGAGGAAATAACATTTTGCGGCTGATCCACACTGTTATAGGATGTTGATCACCTTCAGGGTGGTAACTCAGGAGTGATGTCAGTGGCTTCTGTTGTTGGGTGCATCACAGCACACAGTCACTGATTGCTTTCCTATAAGAGAATGCCCTCTTACCTTTTAATTAACGTATAGTACTTATATTACTACAGCCAGAATGTTTAAAACGATACATAACTGAAAGGACAAAAGATAGACAGTGTCAAGAACTAACCTGAGGTGACCAGAAGACGTAGCTTTAGCGGTTAGCCCTTTGTTGCGTGAATGGTAAACC
>JAQMYJ010000009.1:22480116-22494925 GCA_030014305.1 Clarias laeviceps
CTGTGATGGCACCCCCCCCCCCCCCCACGGCAGGATCAGACGTGACCCCGAACTATGTGGATGCCAACCATGCCAACATCACCATATCGCCATGGTGCAGTTGCCGTGGAAGCGGTAACCAGGAGACAGAGTGTGAAGCTTTCCTGCGTGACTTCAGAGAGAACGCATGTCTAAGTGAGTGGCATTAACACGACACGCAGCCGCGCTTAATAACACACTAATCAGAACAAAAATTGGCACGTCTTGCATTAGGCTTCACTTTCACATTCTGTTTAAAATTCTATGTGTGTGTGTGTGTCTGCAGGAAACGCAATCCAGGCATTCGGTTACGGAGTGGACGCCGGTTTCCTCCCGTTCACTGAATCTCATTCCGTCGTCCCGTCTGAAAAACCCCACCTTCATCCTGCCATTATCACTAAACCCGACATCATGACCAACGACGTCAAACCAGTCGAGAACGCGTGTCTTTTCTCCACATGCGCTAATCTTAAGGTAGGTCCAAGACCCAGACGGATCGCAATCTCATGTTTGTTGAGGTTTTGTCAAATTGTTGCAAGTCTCTACCTTGCTATTTTCTGAGCCACTACATTCCTTCTGAAACAGCATCAACCCAAGACCTCAAACAAATGTTTCAGCAAATCTGTTTGATTTCTGGTTTTGAGGGAATGTAGTGGTTCAGTGAACAGCCAGCAACTCCCTGTTATGTAGCTCTTAGCGCAGGACTCATGCATATGCATGGATAGAGCTGGATTCCACCAGGAGAGAGAGAGACAGAGAGAGTGTTCACTTTCGCGGTTTTCAGTTATACTATTTGTTCTGTCGTAATGCTCCTTACAATAACTCAGTAACTCCTACGTCTAGAAAAGATGGCTGGAGGTGGACATATACTGTATGCATGTGCCAGTTCTCATGTAACCGCTTCAGAAATCCTCCATACAGCAAATGCAATGTTTAAATCAAATTCACTCCCAAGGCCTTGATAGCGTTTCTTCAGCGGCACAGCTACCACATGTTCTTCAGTTTAGTTTGCACCTCTATGTCAGTTTAGCACCTCATACTGAAAACCCCAAAACAGACAGGATGCTCGGGTGACTTCCTGAGGCGACTCGCTTTCTCACTGCAATTAAATTGCACTATAGTTAACTCTGAAGCAGTCTGAGACCACCTCACTCAGACACTCTCAGACCAGAGTGTGATCGCAGAGTCCTCGCCAGCCTAAAGCATCGCACCGGGACCTTGAACCGCCGCATATGTAAAAACACCCTAAGTGGCTTTTGATTAAAAGGCATCTAAGAAGTGAATAAATTATGGCTGTTAATATTAAAGCTTTAATAACACTTCTTACTGCCACTTTTTTTTGGATACCATTAACACCATTTCCAAATTCCAACACAGCATAAAATCTTAGCATGCAAATAGAGTACTGTGCGAAAGTCTTGAGCCACCCCTCCTTTCTTCATATTAAATTAAATGAAATTAAATGATGAAGATTAAATGAAAGAAATGTGAACAAATGTTTTACTGCGCCAGGATGTAATAACCTAAAGATACCACTTTAAAATCTCTTGTTTATGTGACAATCTCAGCAGCAACCTCATTTCCTCTCTCGTCTAGTCCACCCACTCAGCATCAGCAGTATATACTGTTTCTCACTGGATCAGGCCTTAAGTTATATTGTTTTTTTATGCTTGAATGGTTTATAGGTCACTGTGTGGTGTAAAAGAAAAAATCCCTGGACTGAAAATGAAAGACAAAAATTGAGAGCGAAAAAGTCATTCAGGAAGCCTGGAGAACGATTCCTCAAGACTCCATTAAAATACAAGAACTTCTGGTTCTTGGGAAGCAAAATATAAAGAAATGAGTGGGGCTCAAGACTTTTGCACACTGTATCCAACAATATTATACATCTTAGCAGTAATTTAAAGCTTTATGCAGGTTTTTTTTTAT
The DNA here is from genome assembly GCA_030014305.1 of Clarias laeviceps. NCBI lineage: Eukaryota > Metazoa > Chordata > Actinopteri > Siluriformes > Clariidae > Clarias > Clarias laeviceps. The sequence goes on from JAQMYJ010000009.1 coordinate 22,482,064, forward strand.
TGGCTGATCAATTATTTCTAATTGTAGCAAAAACAAGAAAAGTTTTTTGAAAATACAGCTTTAACCTGAGTAAAGACAGGGTGAATAATAGGGATAAGAATGCCGATTTGATTTGTATTGGTAGTCCCCGACTTATGAACAATCGAGTTACGAATTTCCGCAGATTCGAACGGACCGCGGTTCTACTGCCGGTTCAATCACGGTAATAGCGCATGTGTATTGTACAGAAAAATAGACACTGCAGTGAACCAGATAGCAATATTTACAATTATATACAATATTTTCAGTGTGTAAGTAATTGTATAAAATGTCTAAAGTCCGGTATATTGTATGTGTGTATGTGTGGAGGTGAAATGAGTCGGCCTCACCGGTTTCAATGAATCAGTCCGGGAGCACGATGATAGAAAATGTCTGTCCTGTAAAGCTGTCCTGATGGTGAATAATCCTAATTTCGGAAAATCCTCAACGATACAGTGTTCACAGTCCAATACAGTGGAAAACAGAGACAAAATAATGTCTGGGATTCCCCTCGCATTTTAAAGGTGCAAAGACATTTCACTGTGAGATTAATTTCCTTGTGCGTACTAATGGTTTTTGGCCACATGATGGCAGTGTGGAGAAAGGTGACAGATTGAGTCAAGTGAATTGGTTTATCCTTCACATTGTATATTCGTGTATTGTATAAGGCGTATAAGACACACTTTGTCTGACTTAAGAACAAATCATGACTTATGAACGTGCTCCCGGAGCAGAACCCATTTGTAAGTCGGGGACTACTGTGATTCTGTGAATATCACGATTGTATAAGTAGCTATATTCTTAGATTTTATATATTTCTAATATAATTTAGATTATATGATATGCTTATATATCATAATATGTATTATTTGTTTACAATTCTAAACAAACAAAATAATTGTTTACCACATGTTGCGATGTGCGGCCTGCCATATGTGAGTAGTTTAGAGTGTCACTGAAAAATCGTGACACGTACTGTAACTGAAAGAGTCTTGCCGGTATTTAATTTATAATCATATTTTAAACCACACACAACTTTCAGTTCCTAAAACTATTAAAGTATTCATCTTACCCGAGGCAAATAATTAGAAAAGAAAATATTCAGTAATTGTTATAAATGGTATTACAATCAGAGAACGAATGAGCACATTATACTGCGTTCTGCATAGAGAATTATTTTCAGATGTTGATTGGAAATCCTTCATAAAGCTCCTTGATTAACTTTGACTCCGCAGACTGTGATGACTTTGTTCCCTTCCACTTCTGATCAAGCAGTCGGGTCCCAGATTATTATGACTGAGATGTTCTTTTGATCTACACTGGCACCAGATTGTAATAAACTCGAACATATGCTCCTTTCTCAAGCAATATCGGCGCAGAAAGTAATTTATTGGCGTTTTTAGGGCCCTTCAGAACAGATGTGTGCCTTTGTTTCTTCTCCATCACACACTGAGGATCTGAGTGTAGGATATTTATTAGTTTCGGCTTGGGTGTGTGCCAGTATTCTGTTTTCAGCGCGGTAACTAGGCGAGTTGTTATACAGTTTATGATATTATGATGATTTTGAACGTTAGCTCAGCGTGGCCAGGTGTGTTTGCCATGGTTTTGCTGGAAATGATGTGAGTGTTATGTAAAAGAAGGATGTGTACAGTATCACCATGTATGCTAAAGTTAAGGCTTTTATTTCCCTCAGTGCATGTTAAGAAATGACTGCAGCTCCCGTTAACACATATCTGATTTATAAAGTTCTTTTCGTTCATGTTATGAGTTTTTTTTTTTTTGGGGGGGGGGCTAATATTTTCTTATTTCATATAGGTATAGATAAATTATATAAAATGTATTTATTATATGAACATATTGTATGAATTACTCAAGTATTAGGTACATTATGTAAATGAGTTAAAAAATTTTTTTGACCTTTTCGATAATAATAAGAATATAATAATTAATATTTCCATGTTGAAGATGTTTTGAGTTTTAATGATGTACTTAAATTTAGGTTGTAGCCTGTTAAGTTGTCAGCTTAGTCCTTACATTATGAACATAAGTGGCAATAATAACAAAGTAGAAAGGGGTGTTCAAGTCAAACTGGGACTTTTGATTGTGAAGAATATTACAACACCTTTGTCTATACTTACATTTAACATCGTGTGTAACATTCTCTAAAAGCCTTTCTTTTTTATTTGAAGTTAATAAGAAAACAGCAGCATGCCAAGTTACTACAAAAACTTTCCTGAAGACTTTTCTCACGGAGAAAAACTTGACGTTGTAATTCGTAATTCCTAACTTCCAACCAAAAACCGAGTGTAGAGTTCAGTGTTTTGCAGAGAAAAATCCAAAGCATTCATTACACATAGCTGGCTAGTTTAATGCTATCAAAAAGCAAACAAAAAAATAAAATATCAATAAAAATATCAATTTTCTATTGATAGAACATCAGTGAATATCTATTGACCACCCGGAGTAGAGAACTGATTATGCTATGAAGACCAGACATAACTCAACAGGAATGCTGACACTGGATGAGCGTTATAGAATAGTTGGAACATCATTGTGATGACGTTCACCTTCAGGACAACATTGTTAGAATGACTTTGATAAAAATAACCTTGAATGAACGACCCAAGCACAACTTTGCAAATGCCACTCAAAACAACAAAACCTCTCTTTGGAGCATTTATCCGGATAAACTTACTCATTGGCTGACTACATCCATGGTCCCTTAAGTTTATAACAGGTTTAGGGTTCTGATCAGAGACTGGGACGGACACAAAAGCTGTCCACACACAGTGGGGAACAGCAAAAATTGGAATTAGGAATGAATATTGTTTTGTTCCAATGTTATCCATCGTCATGTAGTCAACGTTGTTCCGGCATCATTTCATCAAAGTAATTCTTTGTAAAACTTTCAGAAACAACCTAATACTTCCATAATCTGCCTGTTTAAAGTTATCAAGGTTTTGACCACTAAAATTATATAATAATAATAATAATATTAATAATAATAATAGTAATAAACATCAAAGAAATATGTACAAAAAGTGACACATGACATAAGCTTCCTTGGTATCTCTTTAAATGACACGTGACGATACTATGTAAGTCTTTTCTCTGAGTGTATTTGATTGCTTCCCCCACTGTCTCTCACACTTTTCATAGCAGGGGACTCATCACATATATATTATGGCCATTTTTATTATGATTTGGACGGGTTCTGGTGTTAATCGTTGAAGTGAACAGCAGGAAAATGATGTTGTAACACCACCCTGGCACTGCTCGGATATTTTAAACTGAATAGTGATGCCTACAGTTCAATTTTTTATTTTATTTGCCTATTTCATGAGTGTCCCTTCTACAGAACACATCCTTTACTTGTCTGTAAATGGATCTAAATGCACAAGCATGAATGTGTTTTAAATATTATAAAAATATCATGTTCTTCCCGGTTCTCCCATGCGGCTGCGTGCCGTTCTGCTACAGAAATGGGTGCAGGATCATTATCGTGACACGGCTGAATGATGAAGCTGTAGATATAATAGCCCATGTGAAAGAAAAAAAAGAAACGAGGAAGAGGCATTTCCCTTATGCAGTTAATAGATATGAAATGTGCTGCCGCACTGTGAACTCGAATTCCACCGCATGCAGAATTGCATTGCATAAAAGGATTTTCGAACCTTTAGAAGACTAGGGAAGTATTATCTTTTCTCCCCAAAATACTAAAGAATTAATTCAACATTTTACTTGACAGCCTTTTTTAATCGATCTTTCTTACTTCAGAATGTTAAACTTTTATATAGCATGTAAAATATCTTTATAGCACATCAATGTTGAATTTGTGAATCTGATTAGTCAGAAATTTAAAATAAATTTTTCAATAACAGCAGCTCTGACAGAAGTTTAAGCTGAACATCATCTTAGTCATTCAGTACGTTTACACACAGATAATTTGAGCTACGGTTATAGCTCAACTAGTCCATTTAATTGGTCTGCTGTCCTTGTCCCATTATGTCCCAAGCATGGCAGGGGAATCGATTTATTGACCAAAGTATGTCTGAGTCCGCTACGATATGTGGCGATATGCCCCCTTACAGCTTGTTGAAACAGGTAGTCCCCTACTTACAAACAAGTTTTGTTCCGGGAGCACGTTCATAAGTCGAATTTGTTCTTAAGTCCGACAAAGTGAGTCTTTGATACGCCTTTGACACGAATATACAATATAAAGCATACCGATCCATTTGTCTAATTCTCCGTCCCATTTCCCCACACTGCCATCATGTGGGCAAAAACCATAACTGCACCTAAGGAAATGAATCTCACAGTGAAATGTGAATTGAACAAAATTGTTGTCTCTGTGTTAAACACTACAGTGTTGAATGTTCTTAGTTCTGCGGTCCGTTCGTATCTGCGGAAATTTGTAACTCGAATGTTCGTAAGTTGGGGACTTTCTGTATGTATTCTCGATTGACCTGTATAGACAAACAAGCTAGCTAGAGGCCAACTTACAGGATGAGAGAGAGCAAGTAGAGAAGAGGTTAACAGCAGGTGAAGAGGTCGAGACATAGAGCAAGACAAGATGAGATCAGGGAGGGAAGCATTTAATGTTTTTTAAGGAAAATTCAAGTGGAAAACTGGTCTTAAGACACCAGGAAAATGAGAGAGAATAGAACCTACAGTTGGGGATAATGCAGCCTACTGGGTTCCAACTGCCGAAGAGGAAACTGGTCGCATGCTCAGCAGTGAAAACAATTTTACACTGCCACATGCTTTACTTTGTGTACAAATGAGATGCACACTATCCCATATGGTCATCGTGTTATCCAAAGGCAGACGACAAGATAACAGTGGCGACAGAAGTGGGATAACGAACCAAAAGTCAGATATTTGCATTTAATAAAGGACAAAGTACATGTGATAAGGGGGGGGGGGTCGGAAAGAGGAAGCATTAATTAGCAGACTAAGAATTAGACACAGTAACCATAATAGCACTGTATTTACAGTCTGTAAACACCCAAAGGCACTCTTTGAGGAATGCCATGAAAGTGGGACTGTTGAGCATGTTCTGCTCTTGTGCAGGAAATATATGCAGGAGAGGCTAGATACGGTGGCACAGCGCCAAGAACTGGGGAGAGTAGAAAGCAATGTTAAGAGTCTTTTAGAATGGAGAGTCACTGATCAGGCAAGGAAGCATTTATTGGGAGAAAGACTGGACTCAAAAAGTCAGCTTTAAAGGACGGGGAAGCTGAGGAGAGAGAGAGTGAGATATATAGGTAGGTGGCGGTGATGCAACTCAAAACTCCAACTAGATGCTGAGCGATACTGAGAGGAAACGTGTTGGGAAGAAAAAGTGTGTGCAAGTGCCGGAAAAAGCAGACGAAGAGTTCAAGACACACAGAACAAATCAAGACAAGATCAGTGAAGGATGCATTAGACGTTTTAAGTAAGGCTGTCTGGAAAATTGGCTTTAAGAGGCCAGGAAGATGAGGGAGAATGAGACCTACAGCTGTAATGTAATGTAATGTAACCTACTGCATTCTGTCTCTCAAACACATCATTTGGTTGAGCTGATCTGACTTTGCCAAGTTCAATTTGGTACGATTTCAGTCGCACAAACTTTATTTCATAAGTCCAGTTTTAGTCAAGACGAACACAATAATTCAGACTAACACAACATCATGTAAACATAAAGACTGTAAATTTCACTTTACAATACAGACAGCAGAGGAATCAGCATTTGGCTTTTATTTTACAGTTCGTTCTACTGTAATTTAGACTGGATTATGATATATGATACTAAAATAGCCAAGATTTTTATAGAAATATTACAGCATATACCAGCATGTTATTTTTTATTTGTAGTGTTTAATAAAATCTGCTTTTCGCTTTCTATTTTCGCGTTTAATTCCTATTGTCAGGGACGAGGGACAAGGCAGAACATAAACAAAATGTCTTGACAGGTAATGCACGGACAACCAACAGTAACTAATGCTGTTTTCCCTTCGAACAGAGCAGTTATGCATCCTATGGTTTCGAATCTCACTTAAGACTACCCAATGCAGTCACTTTGCAGGGAACAACTACCCAATGAGAGATGGATATAGAAATACAAAACAGATGCCATACAGAGAACTAAATACGAAGCACCTGAGAATGATTGCCGAGATCACAGTCGAGCAGGAAAACAAAAGAGAACAACAAAATAGAATCGAAACAAAAGCTAATAAATTCAAGTGGCGCATAGCGACCGGAAACAATCCTGGCACATGTAAATCCCCACAAATAAAAAAATAATAATAATAAAAAATAAAATACGCATTCAATAAATAATTACTCCTCAATAAGTCCTCAATCAATGATTGTACAGATGTCACTCACTCACTCATCGTCTAAACTGCTTTATACAGGGGGACCTGGAGAGGGTGCCAATCTATCACACGGCACACACACACACACACACATACACACTTACTCACTCATTCACACACTACGGGCAATCTGGGAACGCAACCTAATCTGACTGTGGGGGGGGAACCAGAGATATAACAGCCGTGTTAATATTCAAGTTTTAGAAACAATGTTCTCCTGATGGCGCAAGTCATCGCAACATTGTTTCAACTATATTACAACGTTCATCCAACGCTATGCTTCCTGCTGGGTTAATTGTGCCCTGCTAGCTTGACACGTTCTTAGCCACTGAATTCGCCTTGGTCACTTCTCGTCACATTAAATAAGCTGTTCAGAACCAGAACATGATGGATAAAAAGCTGGGATTGAACACAACATGTCCACCGATATATCAAGGTCTTTCCAGAATGTTCCCTATTCACACTAATATATATATAGGGGGAAAAAATCTCGGTAATCATTATATTCGTTCTGAAAAAGAATAATTAGATTTTGCTGATTTACACAGTGCTAATGTAATACACCTGATTCAGCGAGTCTGAGAGGCAGGTGTGTGTGATTACAGCTTTAATACAACACTGTTGTACATGATTTCGCCAAAGGCTGATGGTGTCAAGTCGTCAAACTTGGCATCTATATAACGACCAGGGTTGCCATATGGATAAAGTAACATGAGTTTAACAACAATTACATGCATGTTTTTGGTGCCAGTACTGGCATTTTGCTCTTAAATGAGAAACAGGGCTGATTTTTATTATTATATATTTTTTTTTTTATCGAATAGACAAAATCTGGTTAAATAGCACAAATGCTGTTAACTTTAAATCTGTAAGTTAGATAAAATTATTGCACCTTCAAAGAGACCTCGTCTGTCAATATCACAATGTAATTAAAAATAAGAAAACATGCTTTTTATTCTGTCCATAATCTGTGGAAAATTTGAGGAATGCAACTTGAACATGTGACCTTGTGGAATATTTGAACTCCCATAGGGTGAGTGTGTTCAGGAACCAGGGTTGAAAGCAGAAATGTACATTTTTCATCATCTATAATGGATGTTTCATGAATTAGCCATGAGCTGTTCAAAGGGTTCACATATTAATCAACACAAAGAGGTATTTTGAGGTATTTTAATGATTAAATTCCAAGGTGAAGTGTGAGTAAGGGAAGCGTAGTTCCCAAGTGCTGTAGACATTGTGTGTTATAAAACATATGAAGGACGCTGTGTTTAAAATGTCTTTTACATTTGCTTTACACGTTTATCTGTAAAAGTAATGCAAGTGAGATACAAAATCAGATCTAAAATGTGGATTATAGCCAACATGTAATCATATAAATCATTAGACTGGCATGTCAGAAAGAATTACCTGATTATGTACAATAGTGGGCTGTTTGTCTACAGTAAAGAGTTTCGTTTGTTTTAGCTTATAAAACTAATAGTACAAGATATAAGTGCTATACTGAGAGTATTTTTTTTTTTTTATAAACTGACATAGATCATGCATTTGCACCATCGCTGAACTCCCTTTGTCGTAGTTGATGGTCTCCCGCTGCATGGCACGTCTTCGATGCTGGTTTCCCCCGTCTTCAAACTTCTTCATCCATCTGTGCACATTGCTCTCGTCAATGGTGTCGCCTCCGTGAACATTTCGTAGTGCAGTGGGAGACCATCAACTGCAACGAAGGGGAGTAGCTGAGTTCATATCAGCCATCAGGTGTTACTCAGAAATGAGAGAAATGTATTAATGTATGTCCCTATGAGGATTTTTTTGCCACAGTGAGCAGACAAAAAAAAAAAAAAAAAAAAGGACGCTTATATGTTAGTGTCAATATAGCAACAAGATAGCCTGCTAACTGTGATAAGTGATGTATTCACCTGCTCGAAATAATACGATTTTATGTGATAGACCAGCACATAATTATGAAGTGAAAGGAAAATGATAAATGGTTTTCACAAATACAAATAGTGGTGTGCATTTGTATTCAGCCCCCTTTACGCTGATCCCCCCTAACTAAAATCCAGTGACACCAATTGCCTTCAGAAGTCACCTAATTAGTAAATAGAGCCCACTTATGTGTAATTTAATCTCAGTATAAATACGGCTGTTCTGTGAAGCCCTCAGAGCTTTGTTAGAGGATATTAGTGAACTAACAGCATCATGAAGACCAAGGAACACACCAGACAGGTCAAGTTGTAGTTTAAAGTTTAAAGCAGGGCTAGGTTATAAAAAAATATCATAATCTTTGAGCATCTCACGGAACGCTGTTTAATCCATCATCCGAGTCTGGCACAACTGCAAACCTACCAAGACATGGCCGTCCACCTAAAGAGAAACAGCCAAGAGGCCCATGGTAACTCTGGAGGAGCTGCAGAGAGCCACAGCTCTGACAGGTGGGATTATTAGTCGTCACTCCACAAACCTGGCCTTCATGGAAGAGTGGCAAGCAGAGAGCCATTGTTGAAAGAAAGCCATAAGTAGTCCTGCAAATGGAATTTCTTAAGGCTTTCTTTCAACAACGGCTTTCGAAAGTTGGATAGAACAGTGCTCTGTGAGATATTTTTTATAACCTAACCCTGCTTTAAACTTTTCCGCACCTTTATCCCTGAGCTCTCTGGTGTGTTCTTTGGGCGTCATGATGCCGTTTGTTCACATCTAACAAACCTCTGAGGGCTTCAAAGAACAGCTGTAGAACATACTGAGATTAAATTACACACAACTGGACCTTCTGAAGGCAGTTGGTTCCACTGGATTATTATTATTATTTTTTTTATTTGGACTGGATTTGACATTGAAATCAAACTGGATTATTTTCAGAAAATTTCAAAACCCTTTATCATTTTCCTTTCACTTCACAATTAAGTACTGCTTTGTGTTGATCTACAGTATCACATAAATCCCCAATAAAATACATTTACATTTGTAGATGTAACTTAACAAAATGTGGAAAAGTTCAAGAAGTATGAATACTTTTGCAAGGCACTGTGCAGTGTAACATAAAATATATAGATTGCTTTTTCAGTGTTGATGCTGTGAGCAGACACTCAGGTCATTAAGAGATAACGCGAGAATAGTTAACGCTGTGTGTTTGTGTTAGATTGATAGATAGTTAGATTGATTTGTGATTACTCACACGTCCAGACATTTGATTTGTCTCAGTTTTGTAAAATTGGGAATCTATTAAGGATCAAATAAGGATGGCTGATAAAAAAAGAAACAGTTTCCGAGTTCTGCTTTTCATAACAAATAGTTTTGATGGATGTTTAGCGGAGCTTTTATCTTCCGCAATCATATTTTCCTGTGTCTGTGTCTCCCAGGACGGTACGGAGAAGTGTTCTCCCTCCAGCAGTTTTGAATGTGCAGATGAGGTAAGAACGTCAAGCGTAGGGAATTTCAGCTCATTTCCAGCTGCACAACTTTGATTACCTCGGGTGTGTTGGGAGCTCGGGCAAAAAAAACACAAACACCGGGGCGAAGAGCCGAGCGACTGAAGGGCGGTACACAAAAAGCGTGCGGTCACATGACTGTACTTGCCAATGTCCTGTCCCGCTGACTCAGGCGGTCTCTTTTGATCTTACAGCAGATCAGTATGATATCACTATTTTAGTATGATATCACAGTGATGTCTGGTTTAAACAATGGTGATAAAGAGAATCCCACAAGTCTGTTCCCCCCGAGTGCGGTTGTCCAGATGGGAGTAGAAATAAGAAACGATGTGCCACACATTCAAATACATAACCACCAGGCATGTTTAATTCAAAGATTTGTTCTTTTAGCTCATTTAGACTCTCAGTCAGATCAGCTCGCTTATTCAGAGGAGTTTGATCAATTAAAAAAATTAAATAAATAAATAATTCTCAGATTAATTTCGAATGTAGCAAATGTTCACGAGTTATAGTTTATATGTTTTGTTTTTCATTCTTTTAATAAACCTCATCCATTATTGACATTGTGAGATAAAAAAGAAAAACTCTTTGCCTTTTGGGTAATCTTACATTCTAAGATTTTAACTTTTAAAGGAAAGAAATGATCATCAAGAAGAGCAAAAGATTGGAAACACTGCATAGAAGAAAACCCAATATTTTAGACCATAGTGCTGTCGAATTCTTAAATCTGATTGGTCAGGAGGTGTTTTAATTAAAGCTGAAATTAATTTTAGTAATTTTCCTATTACCGCCTCCGACCAGCTTCAATTTAAATGACAGGGTTTTATTCATGATTCAAGAACTTCATTGTCATGTGCCCAAGTTTTTCTGCACAATGAGATCCTTTGTTTGAGCACCTGCATGGGTGCTGCAGTATTGAATAATAATAAAGAACAGGTCGGCCCGCTCAGATGGCTCCCCAGGGTGAATAAAAACACAGAAAAAAAACTCAGGAAAAAAGCATTCCCTGCTTTTTCTCCTCTTTTATTTCTGTCCTGGTCAGGGTTTAAATAATGGAATAGGATTTCCCCCTAAAGTGTCTCACTCTGCTGTTCTCTGGAAGGGCGTGGCTCCAGTAGCTCATTTACATAGACACTGAAATGGCACATTTTCAAGAGGATTGAAGCAGAGTGAAAAAATGCATCTGAGGGGTATTTCAGCTGGTGTATTAACACACACACACACACACACACACATTTTAAGAGAGCTCTGTGACCTGTGTAAAGAAATAAGAAATAGTAAAATATCAGACCTAAGTAATGTATATGTTTATATTAAGGTGTTTATGAACATGATTAATTTAGAAATTTTAACATATTGCTACTTTTAACGCAAATTAAATAATACATTAAATAATGCATTTTAAAATTGTGATTAATTGTGATTAACTAGATATTTTTTTATTAATTGCCAGCATTAATATATATATATATATATATATATATATATATATATATTATGTGTATTTGCATTTGTATATTCAATATTTAAAATCTGTTGTTATATTAGGCGGCACGGTGGCGTAGTGGTTAGCACTGTCGCCTTGCACCTCCATGATTAAGGTTCGATTCCTGCCTCGGGGTCTGTGCACATGTTCTCCCCGTGCTTGGTGGGTTTCCTCCAGGGGAATCTAGTTTCCTCACGCAGTACAAAGACATGCAGATTAGGCTAATTTGTGTTCCCATATTGTCTGTGTGTATTGGGGTAGCTCAGTGGTTAAGGGGGGTCCCGGGTTTAAACCCCACGACCACCAAGTTACCACTGTTGGGCCCTTGAGCAAGGCCCTTAACCCTAAACTGCTCAGATGTATAATGAGAAAATGTAAGTAATTGTACCCTGCCCTGTGCCCTAAGTCACCTGGAATAGGCTCCAGACCCCCCAGTATACAGGGTACAATGAGTGAATGAGTGCGTCAGTGTTAATATATTCGAATTTAAACCAGAAGAGGGTGTGGTCTATCTATCATTTACGCAAATTGAGTTAAAAAGTTATTTAGGCTAAAGTTGACAATAACACCTAATACAATTTCCTCGCATACTTAACATTAGCCGGAGATATGAATAAAATCTGCAGTAAAGCTGGAATATAGTCTGGAATACTGCTGTGGGTTGAAATAGGATGCTTTAAGCTGCAATTAATTATAATGGCTGTAAGATATTCCAAAAAGTTTTTCTTTTCATAACGACGAGAACAATGGATAAAGAATGATGAAAATTGTGTGAAATAAAAGTAGAAGTTTTAGAATATTTATTCATAAGTAATTAATGAACGGAGAGCCGGCAGAGATCTGCTCTTCTGTGCACAGCGTGAAGTCTGTGTAAGCGTTATGGAACAGCAGCTAAACCACCAGGAGTTTCACAACCATTTATGTCTCGCGAGTAGGGTTGCCAGGTTGCACATATCACAGATAAACACAGATAAACGCTATTTGGCCAAAAGTTAGTGGACACCTGAGTAGCAAGGCTATATGTGTTTGATGAACATGCTGGTCTCGATTAAACCCAACTAGATCCATACCGTGAGTGTAGCTGTGGAGAGTTGTGTTCACTCAAGCACTGATATTGTTTGAGGACGTCTGCGGTGTAGTCAACGTTCCAGTTCCAGTGTCGTTGAGGTCCGGGGTCTGTAATGGACAATCAAGTTTTTACCCTCCAACCATTAATAGACCCTTAAGTCTTCATAGAGCTCAATTTGTTCACAAGACAACTGTCATGCTGGAACAGGTTTCAGTAAAGGGGAATTGTGATTCTACAGCAAAAAAAAAAAGAAAAAAAGACATTCTGTACAACTGTGTGCAGAGTGCACGTGAACCTTTAGTTTGGGGAAAACTTTGGGAGAAATTGTAGATGGTAAGCTGTTCAAATACTTAAATCTGGAAACATGGTGTAGAATAAGTAGTACATGGAAGTACAAATCAGAAATGTGCAGCAGTAAAATATACTTGTGGTTGGAATGTTTCTGAATCCTGAAAAATCGTCCATAAGGTTTCAAGTTCTATACAAGTTAATATAAAGGTAA
>JAQMYJ010000009.1:22496117-22511568 GCA_030014305.1 Clarias laeviceps
TTAAGGATAATATGTAAGTGGAAGTGGCAGACCATTGCTGGGGGACATCCTGAGGAAGCAGGCTGTCCCAGATTCTGTCCCATTTACTGGAGTTTATAAGTGTGGACAGTGAGTGGGCGCGGTCGCAGGGACTCCTGATGACACTCTTAGGCTATCTGTACAGTCTCCTGTTGGACACGTCCTGCAGTGAGATGAGATCCTTTGGAATGTGATTTTCTGGACAATCCTGATCACAGGTCTAACAATGTCTTGTCTGTGCATATAAAAGTCTGTGGTTTTTTTTTTTTAAGTTTTTGTTTGTTTGTTTGTTTGTTTGTTTTTTCCAAAGTAATGTGCATATAATGTACATTACCATTGGTGTCGGGCATTATAAGTTTTCCTGCTCTGCACACCAGCTGTAAAGTTTGTCACCTGATGTACAATTCACAATGTAAGTAATCAGGGTCGAATTCCACAACCCTCATTTCATGCAAAAATGAATTCCAAAGTTTAGCTGAGACTCAGATGAAGTTCCTGTAGTATCACTGAGCTAAATCGAGTTGGTATCTTTCAAAGTTACAGTGTATTTAGTACAAATCTAATTCTTTTCTTTTACAGGAACTAGCCGTGTGACTAAAAAAAAACTTTATGTGAGCTCTATTTCCAAACTTTAAATTTAGCCATGCAAATTAAATTGTGAGCACACAAAGAGGGGCGACATGGTGGCTTAGTGGTTAGCACTGTCGACGTGCACCTCCAGGGTCCAGGTCCGATTCCTGCCTCGAGGTCTGTGTGCATGGAGTTTGCATGTTCTCTTCATGCTTGATGGGTTTCCTTTGGGTTTCTCCGGTTTCCTCCCACAGTCCAAAGACATGCAATTTAGGCTAATTATTGTTCCAAAATTGCTCGTAGTGTGTGAACACATGTGAATGTTGACCAGAGGTCATACCACGCTTGTGAAATGGGAATAAATACAAATGGTCACCATTGTCCTCTAGGGTCCCAGTTGGACTACAGACTATCCTAGATGGGTGGATGGACACCAAAAGGGGACGTTTTAAACCTAAAAAAATTGTGGATTTACAATATTTGTTGAGTAAAATAGGTCAACTTTTACGGCAATTAACATCCCAGTTAGTTTCTTTTGGCACTGCTGGATATTTAGGACACTGACATCATAGTGCACGATCCTCCGTTAGTCATGAACCCTGAAATGTTCATGGAGGGAGGAGCTGTCTGAATGTTTTGCAGACTCAGGGATTAAAGATGTCAGTGATGAGGATGTTCCTGATTAATTACCCCAGTGAGGAGGAGCATCCTGACACATGGTCTTACGATTACTGAGGGAAAATGAAAAGCTGGTTAAAAAAAAAGAAGCTAGCTGTGGTCCCTCAGGAGACAAGACATAATGATGGTGTTACTCAGCCCAGCCCCAGTATGGTATATAAAATAGTAGCTGGCTCAACTTCCCAGTCCCCTCAGTCATCTTAGCCATCTCTGACTGATGTGTAAACACTGTGTGCTTATTCAGCCAGTTGTGCCCTGATGAGAATAAAAACGGGTCACTCAGCTAAAATGTTATGTTCTGAATTGCTGAGGTTACATGGTGGTTCATTAATTCATTCATTCATTCATCTTTTATATCGCTTAACCTGTATACAGAGTCATGGGGGGCCTGGAGGCTACAGGAGACTTTAGGCAGGAAGTGGGGGACAGCCTGGACAGGGTGCCAGTCCATCACAGAGCACACAAACACTCACACACACACACAATTTGGAAGCGCCAATCAACCTAATTTGCATGTCTTTGGCCTGTGGGAGGAAACCGGAGTACCCCGAGTGATATATCTGTAACTATAAACATCAATATCAACAACAACAACAACAACAATAATAATAATAATAATAATAATAATGGTTTGTTGATTTAAACGAAATTAAACAACTATTATAGCAATTTATTATTTCTTTTTATTATTATTATTATTATTTATTTATTTATTTTTAGTTTAACTCACAATCAAAGCTTAAATCCTGGCAGAAGGAAGCACTCATGTTCTGGTGTTTGCAGAACTGAAGTCCTCACACATCTGACAGTTTCTCCAGGAAGCCCGAACACTTTTTCCACAGCACCTGGACATTTTTATTGGACAAGCCTTAAAAAAAAAAGTAAATCTGATCAGAGTTTCTTACACAGCTAAAATAAATAAGTTCTTAAAGTTAACAAATATATAGTGTAGCCCTTACAGTTTTCGAGTAAATATTAAATCTTTTGCGCACTTTTTGATCCGATACAGATAAAGGCATCGTCTTGCATTCCTGCTTGCAATGTGACCAACATAACCTTATTGAGCCTAACCTTAAAGGTCCCATATCTTACTATTTATTTAACAAGTTAACACAGGACTCGAGAGCGCCCCTAAAGTGTGTGTTTATGCTGGAACTGATAATATCCCTCAGATAATGCATTTTCCATACCTCAAAATTTTACTCCTTTGCTAAATATGCTGTTTCAGCATCTATGTAAATGAGATACTGCTAAGCCACGCCCCTCCAGAGAAACAAGCTGGGGGATGGGATATTTTTTTATGAGGTCATATTAGGGGGGGGGGATTGAAAATGGACCTAAATCAGGGAATTGTCATGTATGGAGGAGAGACAGGATGCGAGTGCAGACAGTGGTTTATTAGTGGAGTGCACACATTTTAAAACACAATGAAATCATGAAGTACAAATAAGATGACAACTGGGATTGATCGAAACGGAGCCAAACACTTTATAGACTTTATAGACACTTCATAGACTAATTAGACAAGGTGCAGGTGAATAGAATTAGAACGACTTGACTGTGATGAAGTGCATGATGGGAAATGAAGTTTCAACATAAGACAAAAAACAAATACAGGATGATGATATGAATGTCTTTCCCACATTTTATTAAATCTGACACAATCTGAATGTCTAAAAATGACTACAAAGTAAATTTAGCATAGGTCGCCTACAGTAAGATCTTTTTTTACAAGCTTTTAACTAAAGCAGCTTATAAAGGAATATATACAATAATCTCATCCATGTTGTGTCCAAGAATGTGATGTTACTATACTGCTGTATATCACGGAGCCCCTAAAGGGGGAAAAATGTTGTTACTGGACTTTTGGGTGCTAACATCGAAGGGGTCCATCTGATCTGCACACAACTTGGCACAGTTTTTACGCTGGATGCCCTTTCTGACTCAACCGTCCCATTTTATCTAGGCTTGGACAGGCGTGGTATAAAGTGTTATACCACTGAGCCACCAATTCTCTGTTAAGAGAAAAAGAATTCTGTGGCAGGGAAAGATATATATATATTTTTTGCACTATTTTTCCCCCACCTGTGGCTCCGTAGTATAACACTTTACTGATCATGTGTAAAATTGTTTATATGTTTACGATTTGTAAGAAATGAGTCAATAAAAAAGTTTTAAAAACATCTGTAAACAAGTTTTAACCTTCACTGGAGGTTTTTACCAAGAGTTTCTCGTTCGTTAACTGATATTAGTTCATATTAATAATACTATCTTATTATGTTACAGTTAAATCTGCCACATAATTTTCCACCTCACGTTTTCCTCTCCTTGTCCTTTACAGACCATCCTGGACTCCAGCCTGGACGGCTCAGTCGGCTCGCACCAATCCGAGAACGACAGACACTCGTCTGCGTATCTCTCCAGCGTCTCCATGGCAACCATCGTCCTGTCCGTCGTACTTGCCATTCAGGTCGTGTAAATAAATCTCCCGGGTCCACAAGGACCAAAACAATCAGATGGACACCTTCAGTCCAAACCCTGACATTGATCTTTGTCATTCTCTTTCTCTCCCGCTCTCTTTTTCTGTGTGTCTCACACGCCATTTTTAACAATTGTTGTCAAATTGAAGAGAACCAGCGACTGCAGAAGTGTAGTCCTACAACACGGGAAGGGCATCTCCGTGACCGCTAGCTTAGCAATGTGGGCTAATTAGGGGGAGGGGGGTGGGGGGTATGGGGCGGTCTCGAGAAAAATCTGAGATTGAACAACCAAAGGAAGTAGGAATGCAGAAAGTCTTTGTGATGTACAGGTATATAATCACAGGAGACGTTTCGTGGATATTTGAAACAGTGTGTGGCTTTCAGATACCGACGCATTTTCCATAATACTGAGCTTCTTCTGTATATTTATATCCAGTTGAGCAGGAAGATCTGTAAAATAAACCTCCACCTGGCTGTCTGACATGGCACATCGTTTAGGTGTAAAATGCTTTTTAATTTACAGCTTGAGTCAGGTGCAAAGGTCTGAGTTAACCAAAATGTTTTGGTTTCGTTTTTTTGTTTTTTGAATAAATCAGTCATCAAACACTACATTTTCTAGTAGATGACTAGAATTATGAATGCTGTCTCTGACTGGCTGATGCTTGATCGTGTCTGAATATTTTACACTAAATGCAAAACTAATTTAGACAGTGGAGCTGGATTTTCCCACAATGCCGTGTCTGGTTGTTTATCTTCAGAGTTATAAGTAAAGGAATGAAACATGAATTGGACGGCCGCTTCACATCAGACTGCCTCACACTCCTCTGTCATTCATTATGTTCTCATAACCGCATGACCTGAAGTGTTTTCTTTTTCTTTCTTTCATCTCATAGCCATTCGCTTACAGTTATGGTTAATTTGTTGCTATTTAAAGCTTTTCTTTACCAGTATACAGTTGCATTTAATAATCATTTATGTTACAATTAATATTACAAGATATTCAAGATATTACAAGAGAATCTGCAGCACTGTTACTGGAGACTCTTTCCAAAAATGTGAAATCATCAGTTAAGCATTTTCATCCGTTTCTGTGTAAAATCTGTATTAGAGAATCAACGAGCGATTTACACGGACCAGCCATAACATTATGACCACTGACTATTGATTGATCACCAACGACTGGTGACAGGATCATTGGCACTCACCGCTCACCCACCCATGCCCAAGGGGTCCAATTCAAAATAAATCACTGGAAAATAGTCACTTTTTGCAACAATAGAAAGTGCAGTTCTATTGTGGCCAAAATTGACTTTTTCACCGATTTGTGCAGAACACCCAGCAGGCAAACAGAGCAGCGCCAGTGACGCAAGGGAAAACTAAATCTAGGTTGTTTTAATGTTAATGGTTTTAAAGTTATGGCTGATCGGGTGATGTGGCTTCCAACCAAAACAACTGGCGTCTGTTTTAGAAAATACACATGAACTACTCACTCACTTACTCACTCAGTCACTTATCGTCTATACCGCTTTATCCTGTATTCAGGGACGTGGAGCCTATCCCAGGAGGCTTAGGGCACAAGGCAGTGTACACTCTGGACAGGGTGACAATCCATCGCAGACATGTGAACTATTCCCACCTAATTGAGAATTTAGCAGGACTATGGTCTAGAATTTATTTATAGCCCAATGTTCATCTTGTTGATATCAAAATCTTACTCAGCGAAGATGTTTATCCAAAGTTGAACCAAAGTTTGTGGACCGTGACTCCCATATGTGGGTCGTCCCCACCTATCGCCACAAAGTTAAAAGCACATAAGTCTATACAATAGAATGTTCTTGTATGATGCAGCACACATTCCTTTCACTGGAACGAAGAGGCTCGAACCCGTTTCAGCAAAACTGTGCCTTTGTGCACAAAGAGAGCACCTTGAAGTCCAGGTGTGAAGCTGTATGAATTCGAGTGTCCTGCACATAACCGTGACCTACTATAACATGAACCCAACTAACATGAGCTGAATGATTACAAATCCGTAAAGTCAAAAATCTCCAAAATCTCATGGAAATCCTTCCCAGAAGAGTGGAGGTTAATATAACTGCAGAACTTCAAAAAGCACAAACGTGACATATCAAGTCAGGGATTAAGTCGCACAGGTTAGTTCAGCGCTGTGCAGTACGGTAAGTGAAATGTATCAAATTTTTAATTTCATCCAAAATAATTTAATTGAGAAAGTTTTAATCCTAAACATTTAATGAACTTTATTGAACACTATTCACGCTGGTGACCCCAGTTGTCATAAGAAAAGCATTTTCTTTCTCTACAATGATGTTGAAGTTATTTTAGGGGTCGCAGGGAAATCCTGGTGTCACAATCAAGCTGATGTCAGAATCCTCATGTAAATATTCTAAAATAGGATTTTGACTGATTTTTTTTGAAGGTCCTAGTCAAAACAAATCCACACTGACCGTCTCAGCAACCGGACGTGATACAGTGATAAACTTACAACTTTGTAAAGTGTAAATTTGTCCACAATTTTAAAATTTAAAAATGTTAATTTTTTCAAATGAAAATCCTTCAATCTTTATAACTTTCCACTTTAACCTAACTTTATTTTATTAGGTCATGAACGGTCATGTAAGCATTTCACTGCATATCATAACATCTGTGGTCATGTATGTGACAAATAATAATTTGAATTTGAAATGGTTTTAAAATGGATCTTTTTGAACCAGACATCTGACAAATCACCCAAAGTGTGACTTAATGCCTGATTTGATTTGATGTGTCACATATGAGGGTCGTCCACAAACATTTGGCGAAATAGTTTCAGCGTATGCCATACAACATATTATAATCCTATAGAAATTCAGTGTTCGTGTCTGTCACATGGTTTATCCGCTATTTGATGTGTTAGTTGTTCTCGTGGCTGCTGCTTTGATTTAATAAGGCTGTGCTGAATTTTGATCAGATTTTAATCACAATCACAAACTCCGGCTTGCTTGATTACCTTGATAAATGATGATGATCTCCCTATTCATAGATTTAACTGTTTGTTTGGCAGTGCGCTTATTCATTTGTTTATTTATTTAAGTCTATCTGTGATTACTGTATAATTTATATCTAAACAATCTGATATGACTAAAGTCTAGTCTTATTTTCACTTAATATTTATACTAATATGTAAAGAATGTTTGTTCTTTAAAAAAAAAATAATAATAATAATAATGTTCCTACTTAATTTCTAACCATTTTTTGGTATACGAAAAACGAATTTGTTCCAAAATTCAATCAGAAATCACGATTATTTTTATTTTTTTACATCTTAACACAGTCTTATTTTAACGTGCCGTTTTTTACGCAACTCTGTCAGTTGAGGAAAGGCCGATCTTTAAATCATACTCGTGCTGATTGATCGTGTCGCCTTTTATTTTGTCTGAGGAAGAGGCGCGTCAGAACAGAAAGCGCACTTAACCCCGTTCCCCCTCACATCTCTCCTGCATGCTAATTGGTGTCTTTTTTTCCCCCCGTGCATTACAGGAGTACCATTAAGCTGTCGCAGCCTGTCAGAATAAAAACACATCCATCTGTACGACTTCATTGCACGAACAGAAAGCAGATCCAGGACTCGGTGGTTGTGAGCTGTGAATCGCTTATATTCCTCAAACCAGATCATCCTTCGCTAATACAATTAGACAAAACCGGATTGTGTTTGCTAACTGATGGAATGAAAATCAGTGATTGGTGCTGACTCGGGTGTTTGGGCCTGACTGTATGGTGTGTGAAAATGTGAAATGGAAGTAGATTTTATTTACAGCTTTTAGAAGCTTGTGCGTAGACATGTGCTGATGTTACAGTACGTTTCCATCTCTTATTATTATTATTATTATCATCATCATTATTATTTCTATTATTACAGTTTAGAGATGCATCAGTAGTGAGTAGTTGTACAGGTTTTTAAGTCATGAATATTCATCATGGAGCCTGTTTATGTTGATTGCTACAGTAGTTCATGTGGATTTTTATTCTTATGATGCTGTTTAACAAAGAACGCAAGGACGGCCAGGGTGTGAATGTCACCTTGAGACTAAGAAAAGTTTAAACCACGGCAAAAGAAAGTGCATGTGTGCCAGCGCTCAATCCTGGGAGAACTGGACTGCTTTTGTGTGTGCAACATTTATAACACCTTGTGCTTGTCCATGCTCACTTGTACTATTCTGTACTTTCAGGTCAGTCAGGAATGATATTTTTGATACAGCGTGCTGTAGGTCCTGAAGATTGTTGGCTTAACACATGAATTTCTCTTTTTCAGTGTTTATATACAGTACTATGCAAATGTCTTGAGCCACCCATCATCTCTTTATATTAAATGATGTAAATTAAATGAATTGAATACAAGTTCTTACTGTGACAGGCTGCCTAAAGATAATTTAAAAAATTGGATGTTTATGTAACAAGCTCAGCAGCAACCTCATTTCCCCTCTCGTCTGTTCTGAGCGCTCAGCATCAGCAGTATACAGTACTAATCATCGGCCTGATCATCTGTCATTACCTTAATTAGATGTTTGTTTGTTTTTTTATACTTGAATGATTCGTAGGTCACTGTGTAGCTGGACTGGAAATGTGCGACAAAAAACTTTCCAGAAATGAGAGGCAAAAAAAGGCCTTCATAAAGCCTAGAGAACTATTCCTCAAGACTACACTAAAAATACAAGAACGTCTAGCTCTTAAGAGACAAAATATAAAGAAATGAGTGTTGGCTCAAAACTTTTGCATAGTACTGTAAGCCTAGTTAAACACAAATGACCTCTAAAAGTGTCAAATCAACACACTGGAGGATTTTGCTGTGTAGGCACATGTCGTGTATTATCATGCCATCAGATGTTCGATTTTTATTCATATACTGCACGTAAATGAGCACAGTGTCAGACCGAGCCCTGATTGCACTGTCCGTGTTGGTGCATCTCTAATCACAAACTCATATCGTAAAATGATTCGTCTGTCCGAAAATGGTGCCTGATGTTCGGTCGTGTTTTTTTACAGTTTTGGGATCACTGTATCATATTGTGCGTATTAACAGTCTGTGACGGTCAGGACATGCCACGTGACACAGACAGCGCTGGAATGAATGATTATTCTTGGACGAGGTGAACAAAAATGATCCATTTTCACATTGGTTAATGCATAAGAAGTTTGAATGGTGAAAGATGACAAGGTGAACTATTTCTCGTTCCCTTTCTTTTAAGTGGGTCATTTGATTTTACTGTCATCAGTGTGCGTCTCTGACTCCTCCCACTTCTGAATGTCCGTTATCAGGAAAGTCACGTGCCCACCACAATTTCAAGATGATGGATCCATGTGATAGATTGTAGTTTTTCATGTTCGAATGCTATCTACAGTGTGTAATATATATATATAAATGTTTTACATTGCAGAAGGACTTTTTTTTCTATTTTTATTTAAATGTCATGGGTCTGACACACTGAGTGTAGCAGTCTCTTTGCAATTATTATTTTTTTCTTCTGCGGTTCATGGTGCACTGAACACTTTTGAGATGTGGACTGAATTCACTATGGTGGCCAAAACATTACCATTTTCTGTGTTGAGTGCCAACTCGATCATTGTTATCCAATTAAAGCCAAAAATTTTATCTTTACAAAAATTTGTAAGGGTTCAGGTAATATTAACAAGCCAAGCACTAAATGATGGAATTAAACATATATATGTAAAATGTAAACCACAATAATATGTCATAGCATTACCCTAATGCTTCAAACATTACCATAGTAGTGGACATAGGACTTTACAGAGTACCAGGGGTACCATGGCACTTCACTGGGTACCGTGGTACAGTAGTACTATAGTGTGTTCCACAATAGTTTGGATAATACCATGGTACTTATTGGGTAAGTCAGTGGCTACAAAAGTTCAGTATTTATCTAATATGGTATGTTTGTATATACAGTATGTAATATTAAGCGTTTCAACATACACTATAATATTTAATTATTGTTACATATGTACACACAATAGTACCATGATATATAAATATTACAGTTATGGAACATATATGTACAGTATATAAAATAATTTTTTACAGTATCCTGGTATGTGTTCCATTGTACATGTACCATTGGGTCAAAGTATGTACCATGGTAGAACGGTGCACCGTAGTGAAATACATGTGCTATATTAGCAGATAAGTACCATGGTACTGTCAAAAATACCATGGTACCATACAGTAAGTCCCCTACATACGAACAAGTTCTGTGAGAGCTCGTTCATATGTCCAATTTGTTCGTATGTCCAACAAACATTGTCTAGGTATTCGGATAGTAACACAACTGGCTATATACATTATATTGCAGTATAGTAAATGAGTCATGTTACAAGAATGAGCAGTGTCTGCCATCTTTTACCTCGCTCCATTCTCTCAATTATTTTCACTCTTATATCTCCATCGTTATTGCCTGGCACTTCTCCGGACATGTGATGCGTGATGTAACTTCCGCAATTGAACATGCACGAATGCATGTTTGTATCTTTGAAAGTTCGTAACTTGAATGTTAATGTTGTATGTAGGGGACTTACTGTATACCATGATAAAATTTCTCATGGGTTTGTATAACAGCACAGTACGGAGTCTAGTATTCTACTTATACAGTACTGCAGCGACGTGCCAACGATTACAATGTTTCATCCAGTATAGAAAACATGACACATTTTATGGCTTTATAGTTCATTTACATTTAATGCTAGGAAATGTCTGAGAGACAGTTTCAGTTCTCACTTATGTCATACAGTAGCGCTTTGTACCCTCAGCAGTCTCTCTCTCTTTCTCACTCTCGTACAAAAAAAACGTAAATTCTAAAAACTCCTCTCGCCTGAATACTTTCCTGTGATGCTGCACTTCGCAAAGCGCCATCACTTCTACAAAGCGCTTACAACCAAGTTTCCTTTCATAAATGATAAATAAATGTCTTCTCATAAAAACATAATCGCATCAATGGTTATACATTTTACTTTGTAAACCAACAAGGCTTTTATCCATTTTGTACCATTTCATTCCTGCGTATGAGCTGTTACCATAGAAACAATAAGGTATTAGAACGTGGTCCTTTAAAATTTACTTTTTGTTCATGTGACAAGTGGAACTCCCAGTGCTGTTATACAAACATCATGCACAACTTCTGACCAATCAGATTCAAGCATTTAGTAGCGCTGTCACTTTCTGAAGACCTTTGGAGGCTGTTTTTTTTTATTTTTTTTTATAGACCACAGAAGCACAAGAATTCTGTCTTTTAAATGATTAACATTACAATATGGCTTCATAAACTAAGAAATTAAGGAGGAGTAAGAGAAACACACTGATGACATCACACAACGTTAATTGGTTAAAAGAAATCCAGTTTCATGTCCATAATACAGAGTCTAAAAAAGACTTTTATTTGTTAGTATGCCATTATTCATTCATTTTTTTTTTCTTTTTTGCTTCACCCAGGAGATTCGGATCAGCACACAAGCTGAACGTTTACTGATTGCGTAAAAATTGTTTGTGTTTTATAGTGTGCAATATATCGTGGGGCCTTAATTTTGTTTTGCTCTCTGGCTTTGTTTTGTTTTCTCTCTTTCTCTCTCTCTTTCTCTCTCTCTCATGTCACGGTTTCAGGACGGGGTACGACGGACATACTGTATTCTTTCCGGAAGAACAAACATGTTTTATTTAATCTGTGCTGCTTTAAACATTGGGTTGGGGGACAGACTCAAGAATGTGTCTGAAATATCTGTCAAAGTCTCAATAAAAAAAAAAAATTCATGTTGATAAAATGTTATTTTGATGTTGCAAGTTGTTATTTCACCAGGATGTGAGAGGATGTGGGCTTCAGGAATACTACCGTCATGAATAAAACATTATTCTATATAGAACTACATGATAAAGACTGTATACAACATTTTATTGGTTGTGTATTAAAACCATTAAAACCCAAGCAGATCCGTGCTGGCAATACAGCTTTTGTTAATGAGGATTAAATTATATATATATATATATATATATATATATATATATATATATATATGTGATTATATGGAAGTCGGTGTGTGTTAGCTTCAGACACCGAACTGTGCATTCGAGGTTCCGGATATGTCAGGTAGAATGAAAGCTATTATTACTTTTATAACGTGTAAATTAAACATGTTAATTTCTTTTGTCATAGAAACAATCGAAAACAACCAGAAAAACACGTGATCATGTGTATCTGTGCAAATTTTTTGCCTATGTGACCCATTTTTACCCCCTTTTTTTTTTTTTTCTTTTTTTGCTCAGTCATGTTTGTATAGTTGGTCAAAATGAAATAAAATTCAGTTCATCATATTGCCTATTTTGTGCTGGAAAAAGGATATGTCACTCTTTACTGCAGAATCCTGAGCCGTATACATGTTTATTAAAAAAAATAAATTAAATAAAGAGCAAAACAAATAATGGCTAAAACTCTGGGGTTTTAAGGGCTGCGTCGATTATTTTCATATTTATATACTTAAGTTGTGTAGTAATACTGTACATTAATAAATTCAAAATTAACTACTGTACATGAAGGAATAAACTCATGGGACATGATGTTATTATTACAACCTCAAAGTTGATTATTTTCTTGTAACATTATGTCCCAAAGTGTGCTAATTATGCAATTAACAATTTTTTTTTATAGAAGTTACACTGATCAGCCACAACTTTAACACCACATTACATTAACACATTACCACTGATTATCAATGATATACTTTCTAAACTGGTGCTCACCCAGTGTCACCCAAAGACCAGGCTGTCTGCCCCGATCCCACTGGAAAGCCAAAGCAAAACTCTGAAAAAACTCTAAACTCTGCAAAAGTCCCTGCTGGCGACGATATAAAGGCACCAGAACACCCAGTGCACCACAGCCCGCCGCACACACTGTCCAACAATCAATGAGCCTGAGGTTGCTGATCCAGCCCCCAAACTCCCCAGATCCCAATCCAACCCATGGAGGCACCACCACACAACCCACAGCCCCTAAAGATTCAATGTCCATGTCCTGGTGTCGACACCACAGCACACCCCAGAGGCCCTACAATGCCACGCCCTGAAGGACCAGAGCCAAGCCAGTGGCATAAGAGGAACCAAAATCTAGCTGGTTATAATGTTAATGGTTTTAATGTTATGGCATATTTTTGTTCTAATTTTAACGACAAGAAAAAAAATTTATATTGCCAAGAAAACACAAAATCTTCCAACACAATAGGACAAGAGTTTTAATGTACTGTAAGCATGTGACTTAAACCGCAGCCATACGCCTATTAAAGTAGCGGGAAATAAAAGGATTGCACTTTTTCAAAGCCGTTTTGGACTCCTAGAAGTTGTTTCCACAATAAATGAAGCCGATTTTCTCAGTTGGAAGCCTGCTCTGGCTGGTTTTAAGGAGAAGCCTTTACATTATTGTTTCGTTCTATTATTGATATGGCCTTAAGGAACATGAAAGCTTGGACTGACTGTACATTTGTCCTTAGAATAAGAGATGCTGTTTGATCCTACCTGACGTCCAAGATCATTCCCTTCACAGCGCTCGCCAGATCTTCTCACACACCCTTCACTGAGTCGTGACGGTTTGAAACCTGAATTTTCCCCGAACTCTTCTGTGTACAGGAAAAATATGACAGAGGACAGTTTTCTCAGTAGTTTCGGATCATCCTGTGCTGCACAATATGGTGTCTAAAGTGCAGCTAAAAGGGCGAACAAATAGCGGCATCATGGTGTGATAATCCAACATACAGTTCACCAGGCTATCAGTGACCCGCATCGATCCGTGCTTCTTCCCCAACAGAGCAGCTATGTGGGATTAACTTCACACCTGAAGCCATGATTTTTATTAATTTCCTCACTCTCTCTGCAGCCAATTTAATAGAATAAATTCAATAAAAATGAACACAATTTGTTTGCAAATTAGGCAATGTTTAAGAATATTAAGAACAAAGTCAAAGAATACTGTATTCATAAGGGTTAAATGGTGGGAGCATGCACAAGAAAGAAATCTATAACAATAATAATAATTATAATAATAATAATAATAATAATAATAATAATAGATTAACTTTTTGTACCGCTTATCATGTACAGGGTGATGATAAAGGTCCACAGGAAGCCTGGAGCCTATCCCAGGACACTTTGGGCATGAGGTGGGTACACCCTGGACAGGGTGCCAATTCAGCACATGGCACACACACAATCACACAATTATTCACACACTACATCAATTTCCATCCATCCATATAAGAACCTTTTAGGGCCCGTGGAGGCCAATGGTAAGCATGGAATTGCTTTCTATTTTTATGACCATGGTAGAACCTCCAGTCAACATTCACACACTACAAGCAGTTTGGGAACAGCATTTAGCCTAATCTTGTCTTTGAACTGTGGGAGGAAACCAGAGAACCCGGAAGAAACCCACAAAGTACACAGAGAACATGCAAACTCCATGCACACAGACCCGAAGCAGGAATCGAACCCGGACCCTGGAGGTGCAAGACAACAGTGCTGTACTGTAACCACTATGCGATGATGCAACTCAATAATAATAATAATAATAATAATAGCATTCTTATGCACAGATACAAATACAGCACATAAATAATGCAGACAATGTGAGCTGTTGACTGATACACTGAGGTCACCCACAGCAAAGCACTGGAGAAAAAATAGTACATAAATTCCTACTTTATTTCCAAAAAAAAAGCTGATAAAACTCAGGCTATGTTTTTGGATTACATTTGGACTGGTGCCCCTGAAGCGCTCGTGGACCTGTCGGTGAACTCCTGTGCTGTTGCTCTGATCGTTCGCTCCCTCTGGCTTTTAGTCAATGTTTGTTGTTCTGTTCAACCAATGTTGGGAAAAACAAGCTTGTCTGGATTAAGGGTCTATCATCATTACAATATGGTTGTATATACAGTAGTCATACGGGGAAAAAATGTGGAGTGCATTTATGATGAATAAAACGCCATCGTTAAGTGTTTTTATGTATATACAGTAGCAACAGATGCTGCATTCCATTCCACAGTGCACTTTAGAGCTATACAGTACTTTCTAATCCTTGGTATCTGTGCAAGGAATGTTGTTTAAAAGGGAGCTTGTCAGAAATGTGTTAGTGTTGGAATAAACTCCAAACTTTTTTAAATCATCCAACCAAATTTTTAATGAGTCAAGTCGATTGGAATGAAAGGGGAGAATCTGACATTTTATCCCTCTAAACTATTACTATTTTTACTATAAACTAAACATTACTATCGAAGTAATGTCTGTCTCATGAAATTATATAGGTATATGTGATAAACACATCCATTTTTACCTGTTGGCAGCAATTAACAACTTTTGCACCAATGAACATGGCACATCTTCTCTTTAAGCACTTTAAATCACTTCGTCTCTTTATAACCTGGCACAAGAAGCGATGCATGCCGAGGCCAATGTCTTACTCTTTCAATAAGCTTTTATGTATCAATTTAACATACAGTATGCAGAAAAAACATGTACTATACATACAGTAACTATTTTGGAAGAAAAGAAAAAACAGCATCACAACAGCATAGACATAGAGAGCTAATAGGATTTCAAATCAAATTCAAATTCAAATTTTATTTGTCACATACACAGTCATACACAGTACGATATGCAGTGAAATGCT
>JAQMYJ010000009.1:22511668-22531847 GCA_030014305.1 Clarias laeviceps
AAATATGCATAAAAAGTGACATGAGCAATGGTCAGATATATAAATATGTATTGCATGAATGTGTCCATGATTGTCCAGTCAGTGTCAATGTTTGAAAAGATTGAAAAGATATTACTCCTTTTTTTTTATTAAAAGATTTTATTAAAACTTTATTAATCCTGCAGGAAATTGTTGTGCCAGAGACTGCTCCTAGAGTAAAGAGTAAAAAGTAAAAAAAAGAAAATACAGTAATACTCACTCTACTCACTCATTCATCATCTACACTTCTTTATTCTGTATACTGGGTCACGGGGGGACTGGAGCCTTTCCAAGGAGGAGTACACACACACACACACACACTCACACACTCACTACACCAGTTAAGTAAGAAATAAATGCACAAACTAGACATAAAACAAAGTATAATGCAGCAACCTGTAAAAAAAAAAAAAGAGTTGCAAGAACCAGATTCTGATGTCGAATTTACAACAATGATGGGTAATATTGCACATGATATTGTTAAATTATATTGCACATGATATTGAGGAACCCTTGCATACAAATTGCAGAGGTACAGTAAGATTATTGCACATTATTGTTTTTAGGCTGTGACCATTATCTTAGCTCTCTTCCCTATAGACCAGGAAGAAGTTATAAAGTTTGATGGCTAGAAGAAGGAAAGACCTCCTGTGGTGCTTCTCAATCAATGTGCTCAGGTAGGACACCAGTGTGACATGCAGCGGATGGGGCGTATTGTTCATAATCCTCAGACGTTTCTTCAGCATTCTTCTCTCAGAAACCTCCACCGGAGACTTCAGGTCCACTCTAATGCCAGCTTCATTAATAAGTTTGTTGAGTGTTTTGGCATCACCTGTTTTAGATGGCACTGCTAACCACTGAGTCATAAAACATCAGCAGCATCGTTCTGCAGACACGGAACGACCTGAGAAGACTGAAAAAAAAAAATAATACAGGTGGCTCTGACCTTTTATCCAGCGCATCTGTGTTTTTAGACCAGTCTAGCTTACTGTCTACTGTATGTGAACACCTGGATACTTATAGCTTTCCACAAAAAAGTCACAAAAAAAACAGTGCAACATGATAAGCTGCCTCTTCACTCAGTAACACAACACTGTTCAGGAGAACGCCAATGTGAATCAGATGAAATTGAGTCACAGTCATATGATTTTCATATTGGCACCACAGTCTTTCTTCTGCTTCGGTTTCTGAAATTAGACGTGCGATTACTAACACGTTTTTTATTATGCACATTTCATCGCCCTCGTCTTAATTTGGCAGACTTGCTGTTACAAAACCAACAAGCACCAGACAGGAAATGCCCATACTACATACTACTTTTTAATATCTTGACAATATCCAGGTTTTTTTTTTTGTTTTGTTTGTTTGTTTGTTTGTTTTACTTATACGAGCGGCGTTCAAGTCAAACCAGGACTTTTATGATTGGCATTTACAGAAGACTTCAAGTGTTCATGAACACCACTTGCACATTACAAGAACATTACAGAGTTATCTCAACATCCCTCCTATGGTCCGGACCTTGCTCCGGGCCATTTCCACACCTTTGGGCAAACATTAAAGGAGTTCCTGGGAGGCCAGTGTTTCAGACACGAAGCAGGCAGTCCTATCATGGCTCTGGCATAATAGGAAAACTTTCTAGCTTGATGGTATCCAAGCACTAGTTAAACACTTGGATAAGTGCAATAGTGTAGCAGGGGATGATATAGAGAAATAAAGGGAGTTTTTACTCTCAGAACTATGTTCTGCTGTTCTGCACAATCCCAGTTTGACTTGAACAGCCCTTATACTTAAGGGTTTCTGGTTGGTCAACAGTCCTAGCTTGTTAAAATGGAAAAGATTGGAACATTTTGAATCTTTAAGTAAAAAAAAAAAAAAAGCATTCTTGAAATGAGCTACATAAAAAAAAATTTTTTTTTTTAAAACTGCGTTCCACAATGACATAAACTCCTCCTCAAAGACTCATTAGAGAGTAGACTTCAGCTTGTGTTGTCTAGTTTGTCTTTCTTAAATTTATGATGTGTTAAAATTTCAAATCACATGAAATCAAATTTGACATGGCAGATGAAACCAACTATTCAAACTGATAACTAATCAAATTTTATGTACCTTCAAATGTGCAATGAATTTAATTCAGAATACATTTATTTATCACTCCTTAGATTGCAGAAAATCCTCCCTGTTTATTTCCATAACTGCATCCATAGTGAAAGGGAAATCCTATACAAATTTAGATTTAAACATTACCAATAAAAAAAAAAATTCTTCCTAATCAGATCAGGAAATCCAGCAATTTTTAATAACATCTCATTATTAATTGATTCCAATATGCTTTATGAATGGATATTTGGAAGTTATTATTATATACAGTTATATAGTGTCAAATAATAATAATAATAATAATAGTAGTAGTAATTTATTTATTTATGAGCCAAGCAATTGTGCTTCTGTTTCTCTTCCAACTCAAATGTGGATTCACAGAGCTAATGTGTGTGTGCATTTACAGATGGATGTTTTAACATCCTGATGTGATTAGCTAATTGCCTACATGATAATTACCTACCTCTCACACAAACATTTATATTTATGCCTTTGAGTTTTGACTTCTGCTCTGGTGCCTGATGTGGTGTAATCAGATACTTGTCCATGCAAGGATTCAGCCAGAAACCAAAAAAAAAAACGTTGAAAATTGGGGTTGATATGGCAGACAGAAGTCTTTTTCTACTCTCAGGCTGGGAATCTCACAGAAAATCATGGAGCTAAAGATGCAAAAATCAAGAGCGTTTGCATGTGTCCCTATTAAATGCTTCTTATTTTGATCTCTAGTTGGCAACCATACAGGGTTGTCTCCAGAGCTGGTACGCTGCTATGGGCACTGTTGGATTGCAGACTTCACTCATAAAGTCTTTCTATTGCAGTGTGATCCATGGCACTGGCCTTGGCATCATGGAGGCACTGTTTTTCCAAGTCCTCCTAAATTTGCTTGGACAACGTGTTCTTTGGCGTAGATCTTTGTACCTTCAGCCCATTGGACATTGATGCCAGAATAGTTGATATGATATCCAGGTGGTGTTTATTTGGCAGATGTGCGCAAACCACATCTCGACGGTGTCAAATTGTCTCATTAAAAAGTCAGTAACAAATATAAACACCCAAAATGTGATGCAAGCGTTGAATTTGGAAAGCCTTTAGTTTATCCAGCCCTGATTACAGCATGATATGCATTTCTGACCCATATAGTATAGGATCAATCTTGGTCTTAATGGTAATACTGGCTTTTTCTGTCTGTACCAATTGAGTGATGTGAATGCTACTGTTGCCTTACCAATCTGCTGTGGACTTCAGTAGTAGAAGCCACTTTCTTCTTCTACATTATGGATCCCAAGTATTTAAATTTGTCCACTTCCTTTATTTGGATTCTATCAAGAATGAAGTTTGTTCAAGTCAAGAACATTTGACCTGAACCAAACATCAGGTCAGTCATAAACCATGGGATTTTATGCCTGGGCAGGAAATTGAGGATACACATACAGTATAGCTAGTGGAGCCATTGTAGTGAAGTTTGGAGCATTGGCCATGGCTGGTGAATATATGTGGTCAGACGTTGACTTTTAGTGTGCAGTAACACTTCATCCTTTGTTGATAAATGGTCTGACTGCATCCAATGATGGTTAGAATAATGGCTGATGCTACAATAAAATTTGCATTTTAGATTTCATTAAACCTGGCACAATGATGGCTTTTTTCCAAGCTGATGGAATGCATTCCAGATGCCAGATCAACTGCAGGAACATCTGGAGGAAAGTCACCAGGATGTCTCCTCTGACATTTAGTTAAGTCATTATTTGTCACATATATATATCACTGCACAGAAGAAAGTGTTAGGAAGCTGGGATGTTAGGAAGAAAGTGTTAGGAAGCTGGGATGTTAGGAAGAAAGTGTTAGGAAGCTGGGATGGGGTCAGCTTTGATACGGTGCCCCTGGAGCAGATAGGGTTTAGGACCTTGTTCAAGGGCTCAACTTGGTGGAACTGGGGCTTGAAACACAGACCTATCAGTACTTTAGAGCCTTACTACAATGAGCTACCACTTCCCCAAAAACTTGGCAGTGCGGATACGTGACCCCTGACCTTCTGATGAGTAACCCAAAGCCTTGGCCCACTCATGTAGCCTTTTCTCTTCTTCATTAATATTTTTTCCTGACCATCATTTGGATCAACCACTGAGGAATGAATACCGGTGGCTCTGCTGCTGGTGCTTGCAGTTGAACATGATTGAGTACCTCTTAGCGGTGTTCTTTCCAATGATGTGAGCTTACAAAGGTTCCATCTGTTTTCTTGTTGTTGGTGTGTTTCATCTTCCACTTGAGTCTTGAGAGTCTGGTACTCTTGTCTGGATACTGTTTCCTCAAGGTTGACTGCAAAATACCAAAAGCATTGATCATCTTTTGTAACACAAAAAGAAATGCTAAAAATGCTCTGGGTTGTATTTATTTATTTATTTATTTATTTATTTATTTGCTTATTTATTTATTGTTTAACTTAGACATTATTTATGTTGATTAGAAATTCCGCTCTTAATTTAAATATGTTGACAGTTTAATATTTATCTCAATGTACCTAGTTTAATTTGTAGCTTGTATTGTATGTGTATTAAAAGAGAAGGCAAGATAATATCATCATCTAACTAATAAAAAAAAGCTCTTTCCAGAGGACAAAATATGTGCTTGGTTGATATCTCTAATGCAGGCAAAATGATTTATCACAGAGTAACAAGGTATAATTACAGCATAAATATGAGTTATACCACCACAAAACCTACACCAAGAGGAGTGTGTTACATTCAGGGCTGCCACTTTTTACTTACTTGCACAGCCAAATGACTGACAGACAAAAAGACTGATTGTGTCATAGATTCCTTTTTTATTTATTTTCTGTTTGTTTAAAGTGGTGGCTTTCTTGTGATTATTGTCATGGCAACCAGTTCTGGATAGTTTGCAATATAGATGTATATGTATAAAATGCAGCTATATATAGCAATACAAAAAAAAAAAAAAAAAAACAGGACATTATGTGTCCTGGGAAGTGTTTCATGGGGGACAGGGGACGGATAAGGGGTTCTGTGTAAACCTGAGACAAGTGTTATACAAGTTATATTTAAATTTGTTACCAGTACACTAAAGCTGTCTAGGATAATTTACAAATGCTAAATGTATTTTTTACACTATAACATGCTTTTGAAACACATTACATCACATTACATTACTGAGGATGATTTTATTATGAGTTCAACAGATTTAATTTGCACAAGGTTACAAAAAAGTTTATTTGTGTTCAACAAAACGTCAGGTTGTCTTTCAAACACACAAACTAAAATTTAAACTGTTGTCTGAATAAAGATAGACATTAGTATTAGAATATACAGGTACAGTATTAGTTTAAACCTGGTGTGTTGATTCTAGCTGTTACACAGAGACTGAAAACAGGCCGAGAGCTACGGAGCCATTATACCAGAAGCAAAGTACATAAGATTTAGCAACAACACATTAGACAATACATTCTATAGCTTAAAGTATGTACTTAATTTTAAACTACCTTTACAAAACCTTATGCCGATGAAAATAAAATAATAACGATACGAACTAACGCATGCAATGATGCAGCTTCCAGCCGTTAATTCAAACTAGAAGCGAAGGACTGGGAGCCAATCAGAAAACAGACAGATTCAGCAGTCTGAATCTGCCCGCCTCTAATTTCTGATTGGCTGGTGTTGCGCCGATTCTATTCTCTGGTTGGCTGGAATATTTGT
The DNA here is from genome assembly GCA_030014305.1 of Clarias laeviceps. Classification (NCBI taxonomy): domain Eukaryota; kingdom Metazoa; phylum Chordata; class Actinopteri; order Siluriformes; family Clariidae; genus Clarias; species Clarias laeviceps. Next base: position 22,517,491 of record JAQMYJ010000009.1, read on the forward strand.
AGCGTTCTAACGCTGCTGCAGTTTGTGCAAGTGTAGCTTTATGATAGTGAGCGCACAGGAGAGATAGAGAGTGCAAACAAATTATCTTGAACGGGCAAAAACGATTTTCAGTGCACAAACACGAGCACACGAGAGAGTAGTGCACTAAATATAAGCATAAATAAGTACATATGAATAAGTACATTTAAATTTAACTGAAAATATACTGAGACTACCGTATATTAAAATTTGTATTCTAATGTATACTTTCTATACATTTGTACAATGATTATTGCGAGCATATTTTTTTTAAATATACCAAAAATATATTGAAAAAGAAAGTTTAAATAATTGTGCTTTGGAAATTAGACTAACCTTTCACTTAAAGTATATTTTCCAATAATATATTTTTAGAAAGTGTACTATAATACAATTATTTTGAAGTATGTTTAAAGTTTAATTCCAAGAATTGGCAAAAGCAGGATGTTAGTATACTTTTTATATATTAACTGATGGTACAATTTTGTGTTAGTATATGTGCAGTGTACTATCGAGGATTTCAATATATTTGTATTTTTTTTTTTCACTGGGGAGGCCACAGTGCTAACCACTACACCACTGTGTCACCTGTCAAATACCAGTCCAGGTAAGAGAACCCATCCTGCAAAGAGAGGTCACCATCACCAGAAGTCTACAACAGTTAATCACATCTGGTTCATTTCCTGGCTGTATTCTACAGAAGCACATGGTTCTTGGAAAGCCTTGCCAATCCTTCAGCTTGTAAAAAATAGCCCAGAATGCTTCATCTACAGTTTGTATGAGAAGTCACTGTCCTTGCATGTTTGTTTTTGTTGTTGTTGTTGTTGTTTTTTGGATCATGCTGGTCTTTTTGAGAACTTAATTGATTTATAATGTCCAGCATTCTCACTGAGGTTTCAGAACTATGTTTGTATAATATAGAATATATAGACGACTACGTAAATTTTTTTTTTCTAAAGTGTGGTAATTAATAGAACGCTTCAAAACAGTAATAGAGTAGTGTCATGTTTAAAAGGCTACATGATGTTACAAATATTCATCTAATTTATATATTAGATCTTTATGTAGAAACAAAACCAAACGTGTATAATGTAATACAGCAAACATTAAATATTTTGTGTTGTTGATTTGTTTTGTTGTACACTAAAGCAAGATGTAAAAAGCAAAAAACACAAATGTACAGTATTCACACACACACACAAAGTCTCACAGTCAAACACTCAAGATTTGCAAGAGGATTTTATTTATTTATTTATTTAAAGAAAGGAACATGGGCTTAAGCTCGCAGTTTTCTTTCCTGTACTTGGGAAGGTGCTCGAAATAAACAGCTGCACTTATCATCATGTGATGTGCTGTGACAGATGTGCACGCATTTACATGACAGATTGCTAAAACCTTTTTTCTGATACCAATCACAATTTTAATGGAAAAAAAAGGATATTACTCTCCATCTCTGTCGTTCTCTCGCGATGCCAGCTTCTTCAAAGGAAACGCCTGCCAGTAGAATGTCTCAAATAAAATCACTGGAAATCGTCTTCACGAAGGCAGCTACAGTAACAGATTTAGACAAGTGACATCACTAAAGTTTAATAGTAAAGTTAAATTCAGACATCGTAGCTGTTCAGTTTTGTTTTGCACTTTGGAAAACTACACTGCCGATGTTGTATTTTTATTTATTTATTTATTTTTTGCTTACAATTAAATCCTGTACAATTTGGAATAAAGACCCAACCAAAGATTGGATATACAGTAACTGAATCAAAAATAAATGTTAAGAATTGTGAAATGACTATTTTAATGAAACAATCTGGATCTAATCACTTTTATTAGCTAGCACGTTTTTAGATATTGTTAGTCAAACTAACTATTTTTCCCTGCGCATCTTCTTAGGATTAGGATTTTTTACCTTTTCCCTAAATAGTGTTCAATTTTCAGTTGAGGTGGTGGTGGCTCAGGGTGTTAAGGCTCTGAGTTGCTGATCCGAAGGTCAGCTGTTCGTGCCCCTGCCCCGCCAGGTTGCCACTGTTGGCCCTTGATCAAGGCCCTCGACACTGTCTGCTCCAGGGGTGCTGTATAATGACTGACCCTGTGCTCTGACCCTGAAGAATATGCGATATGGAAGAATAAAGTGCAGTAATAGATGTGTGTCGAATAAAGGCTGAACTGAACTGAATTTTCCAAGTTTCTCAAAAAGTGCTTTATTATTCCTTATATGGTATTACTTCCTGGATCCCACGTCTGGACGGGTATTTGTGCAACACCCTCTCTTTATTTGCTCTCCCTGGAATATGTTCATTATTTATTGTTGTTTATGTAACAGATGGCTTAAATAATCTGGCTATGCTGGTAATAAACCAGAGAGAACATTCAGACACCGTTCTCAAATAATTCTTCCTTCACTTTAAAGAAAAAGAAACATCATTAATTTTTCTTTGGCTGTTTTCCAGACATCAGCTACACACCTTATGGGTTAGTGAAGTAATGTATGCTGTGTGAAGACAGGTTTTTGCATTGCTCTTTTTACTTTAAGGCAACACAGAAACAGTTCCCACGAAGCAGGCCTGGTGTGCTCGAGTGTGTGCACTTCCATAAGCAGCTAAAAGTATTTGTTAAACATTATGAATGTAAATGCAGATGTTTGCACCCATCTCAGGTGATCTAAGTGTACTGTATGTATACATACAGGGGGTTATTTTTTTTCTTCAACAAGAAAAAAATAAGGCACAAAAAATCATGTTCACATGGTAGCATCAGCGATGGTGCGACCACTGCAACATATTACATGTCGCTGCCATGATTTAAATTGAGATTTAAAAAAGGACATAGATAACAACTGTTAGTTTGTATACATTTTTTGGTTTTACCCAGATAGAACACAGCTGAAGGGCCAACAGCAGTGCATATGTTGGCATCAATAATTGGCACAATGTTGGTTCAGTAGATAATGGCAAGGTTGAAAATTGGAATTTAAATTAAATGCCTTTAATCATCACCAATAATAAATAAAAAAAAAACATTTATATCTCCAGAAATGTATTTGCAAACGTGATAAAATGATTACAAACTAAGCAAATATACTGGATGTAACTACGAAATAAACACCTACTACAACCACTTTTTCTATAAAAAAAATAAATAAATACAAACATACAAGTACACATCGCCTCAGACTGTCTTTTATATCAGGTGGCTCTGCATCTTCCTCATCATCATTGTCATCTTCCTCATCGTCACTGTAGCTCAGCTGTTCTTTATCATCATCATCATCTTCCTCATCATCTTCAACATTACAGCAGCTTTGGAGAACTGTGACTCTAGTCTGTGTAAATACATCAATAATTTGAACATTGTACATTAAAATGTACGTCAAAATATGTTCGGACAAAATGACGTTGGGCCAACCACTGATGCCAACATTGGCCCATTGTATGCACTGCCATTGGGAGAATGGACAAATTTTGCTGACATCGGGCCAACAAAGTAGGGCTCTGTATATAGTTCCACTTGACCATGAAGATAGTGTAGCTGATGCAGGCAATTGTTTAGGACTGAAATTCCTTCAAGCAATCTTGTACATGAGTCTCCAACAATAAAATTGCACTTCATATTCACTTAAATTACTTTTCTGTTAAATTGAACTTTCAGTCTTATAGCACACAGTATGGCTGCACAACGATCCCTGCTATATCCTTCTGATATCACCCAAATGAGGATGGGTTCCCTGTTGAGTCAGGACCCTCTCAAGGGTTCTTCCTATTGCCATCTCTGGGAGTTTTCCCTTGTCACATTCTTCCCTCGACTCGCTCATCAGGGACAAACAGGGACAAATAATTATAAATTATACGTCTCCTTACATTCTTTGAACTTATTTCTATTTTTATTTTTTCAATTCTGTAGAGGTGCTTTGCGACAGTGACTATTGTTAAAAACACTATATAAATAAAATTGAATTGAACATATAACGTATGAAACTACTGTATCAAGTATTAACTAATTAGGAATTAAATCAAAACTAAGTTCTGTTATCGCCACTATAATGAAATGGACAGTAATCATATCTATTCTTCCTCAAGATATCCATTGAGGAAGATATTCAAGTATCATGACTATATGTGAAGTCATTAGTGTATTATGTTAGAGTGGCTAAAGTTCAGCAAACTTCAGCAGCACTGCTTTATATCTGTCCACTGACAGTTTCACAAGGAAAATCACTAGATTATTTTTTATCCCTGCATTAATCCTTCATCTACAACCCTCTGAGTTATCCTCATTTAGGGTTTTCTTTATCTTCCCGAATGGCGAGTTAAGCTGAGCTTCATATTCTCTCTACAGTATATGGTAGGAAATATTTTACTCTGATGTTTTAAGATGTGCCAAGTGCACTAATTTGGTATTCAACTGCAGTGCAGAACCCAGTAGAAATCGTCCAGACTAAAGTGAATTAAAGCATATTTTTACTCGAGTGACAAAAATATTCACACTGAAATTACTCATACATAAAGTTATGAGAATTAGACTGAGTTAATGAGGTTCGCTCTCTGTGAATAACATTCAGGAACATCTCAACGCTCAAGGCTAAATGAAAACACCTTTTTGAATCCTTCAGGGCACTAAACATGATCTTACAACTGAGGTCAGAGAAGAGCCAAACTGGTTCGAGCTGTCTGGGGTTATCCTGATAATCACTCTTTATAAGCGTGATGAAGAGAAAAGCATCACAGAATGTCTGACCCTGAGTCAGCTGGGTTGGATTACGTTCCTGTCAGCTAGGAACACGAATCTGAGGCTACAGAGATCACACTAAAGTGTGGGTGCAAATGTTCAACCATATCACTTGTCCAGTTCAGATCTTCCCAGACAGACTTTGAGCCAAACGCTGACCTATTTATTGATGTTCTGATTTCCAAACGCAGGCAAAGAACTTTTTTCTTTTTTTATTTAGTTCTGTTAGTTCTTTAGAGTTTAGATCCTGAGTTCTGGATCCTGTCTCACTGACACAGTTCATTGTGAATAATTAAAGTTAAAAGGAGAGTTTCATAAACTTGCCTTCTGCTTCAGTTCACACAAACTGCAATGCTGACAGTTTTCTCTCTGGGAAAATATTCGCCCAACTACTGCTCACACACACACACACACACACACACACACACTCACACACTCACACACTACCGTGCTCAGCTCTTTGCTTGTACAGTATAGTGTATGTGCAATCTAAATTATAACCAGACTTAATTAAAGTAAACTATTAAAAAGGATTAATTAATTAGACATACTGTACATACATAAATCTTAATTATTGCTATTTACTATAAATATGACTACACATGCAGCAACTGTTCATTTAGAAAATACTTAGAAAACTAATCAGCAGAAAGCTTTTATTATTGCTATTATTCATATTTTATATAAATTAGGTCACTGCTGTTTTGAAAGTGGACAATAAGTTACATTAAATTCATTTAAATTAAATTGTGTGGCGCAGTGGCCTCGCACCTCTATATTTGAGTCCTGCCTCGGAGACTGTGTGTGTGTGGAGTTTGCATGTTCTCCCCATGCTTGGAGGGTTTTCTCCGGGTACTCCGGTTTCCTCCCACATGCAGAGTAAGCCAACTGGAATTTCCAAATTGCTGGTATTGTGTGTGCACTTGTGTGCCCTGTAATGTATAAGCACCCCATTCAGACTGTACTCCGCCTCCTGCCCTAAGTCACCTGGCATAGGCTCCAGGCCTCCCCTGACCCTGTACACAGGATCAACAAATTAATTTAAATTAACCGCTACATCCTGGTCCTGTAACATACGTTTGTAATATAAAATTGTTATCAGAGGCCAATTAATTGTTTGTTCAGTGTTGCCGCCTCATTCTCCATGAATCTCTCAATTAATTGTGAGCTCCAAGAGCATAAAGTCTTTAAATATGTATCAGAAGAAAAAAAAAATTACACACTTGAAGACATTTTCTACTCTGATTTTTTTACAAATTTAATCTGTTTTTTACAGTCGAGTTTCAGCTTCAGGAAATCTGCACACATTTCTAGAGTTAAATTAAAAGCCAAAGCATTAACTTATATAATGTGTTAACTAATATTAAATATTAGCAGAGTATTGGAACTATATACAGTACCTATACAGTAAGTGGTCTGTACCAGTTATCCTGTCTAGAGTCACAGCGGGCTTGGGGCCTATCCCAGGAAACTTAGAGCACAAGACAGGAGCCAGTGGATGGCGTGCCGACCCATCACAGGGCGCCAACCAGTGGTTAAGGTGTTGGACTACAGATCAGAAGGTCCCAAGTTCAAGCCCCAGCACCACCCAAGTTGCCACTGTTGGGCCCTTGAGTAAGGCCCTTAACCTTAATTTTATGTAGAATAATAAAATAAGGTGTGAGTCACCCTGGATAAGGGCATCTGCCAAATGCTGTAAATGTAATGTTATTTTTGTGGCTTCTTGATAACATCAAAAGATCTTATGCAACACTTAATGATCGAACACAGGACCTCCTGCACTACAGTGTTTGTTATTTTGGTCACTGTATATCTAATGCTAGCAAAGTTCCAGTTAGTACACTCCTCTGTGCATTCTGCATTATCATGAGTCAAAAAGTCAAAAAGAGAGTCGACCCTGAATCTTGTCACTCAATTAGCAAAACTTGTAGGATATCATAAAACATGGCAACGCTAAAAATCACCTTTAACTTATTGTGCTTTCAAGTGGCTATTGAGCAACTTGTGCTTAAAATCTGAGTCGACTATCAGTCGACTGCTGCTACTAATGCATCTGGGGGGAAAAACACACACAGGACAAGAAGCTCTTCCACAAGCAGCAGTAATCCAACACTTGAAGTCTGACATCTTTCAGATAACACTGTGACAACCTTGCTGAGGATCTTCTCCAGTTAAATAGGATTGGTTCACTCACATACACACCGTCATTTTGGTAACAAGCCTAAAGGGCTCCATCATAGAACTTGAAAACAAAGCTTTCATCTTTTTGAGGCTTTTTTTTAATCCTCTGTGTGTATCTCTCAGATCATTTTCACAGGTAATGAGATTTGGTAAGGAGAGATTGATGCAGAGGCCACGGCTGGTCCCGCTTCCAAGTTGCTGAACGTCACGCTGAAATGTTAACTTCAGTCACGTTGGTTGGTTTTAAATGCCGTTCGTAGTAATGTAGTCTGAAAATGATGCAAACTTCGATACACTCAGTGAAGCTCTAGGGATTCAGAAATTATGCATTTTTTTTGTCACAGCACAAGTCTAACATTTTCTGCTCTTTAGTGTTAGAGCTCATAACCAGAGATGATCCTGGAAGTATAAAAAGGCTAGCCAATCAGAAACCAGAAAATGGCATGGTCAGGGAGGTGACAGGGTGGTCTACAAGTGACCACAAAAGAGGTAGCAGGGTGTTGTCAAGGGATGGCTAGAAAATGAGATGATCAGGGAATGACAAGAAAATTGGATCAAGGTGTCACTGGGGTCATCAGGAAAAATTGTGATCAAATAGTGGTCAAAAGATCATAAAATTTAATGATCAGAAAGTAGCGTGGTCAGAGGAAGGTCAGGATGTGGGATGGACAGGGAATGGAGTGGTTGAGAGGCAGGAACAGGAAATAATCAAAGACAAGCCAGAAACCTGGAGGAGATTGGGGTGGTGCAAGGAATTGGGTTGGTGCAATGGTGGCCAAGAAATGGGGTAATAAGAGGGATGTTAGGAATTTGGGTGGTCAGGGTGTGGTGAGGAACCTGGAATAATCAGAGGGTGGACAGGAAATCAGGTGATCAGAACCCTGGCCGGAAACTGAGATGGTTAATGGATGGCCAGGAAATAGATTCATCACAGCTGGACAGTAAATGGTCAAGTGGTATATAACTAACATGGTGGCCTGGAAAGGCTGAAATACGGGGTGAGCGCAAGGTTTTTTTCAAGGACATTTGATTAGGGATCGGCTACAGGCTTCCGTTGACCATGTACAGGATAAGCTGTATAAGAGTGAGTGAGTGCGTGAATGAGTAAGTATAAAAACGTCCTTTATTTCTCTACATAATGCACTAATCCCAGAGTTTCACTAGTCACTATGATCATACTGATGAGTCTCTTCTGCAAGTTGGTGACAAGTTATTCGTAGATTTTCAAGGACCAGGCGTTCCACTGAATGTTCACAGGAACGACTGAAGTGGGCTCTGAGCCACCTTGGCCAGGATCATCATTGACGGACGAACCTTCTCTAAAACGTTTGCACCATTCGAATGTTTTCTGCAGCTAAGAACCTCATCACCGTACTGTGCTTGAAGTCTTCTGTAAACATTAATCGGTTTTACACCTTCATTCACAAGCTCCAGTTTGACATGAACTCAAAAGTATTTGTAATCCAGGTGATTGTTCCTGTCAGCTGATTTTAAAGTTGCACTTCATATTCACATATGACTCAGTAGATGTAGTAGTTTTATCATGGGATTTGTGACATGATCTGCTAACAGATGGTGTGAATCATAAAAGGGACAGCGGTGTGATCTGGCACAGTGCAGCAGGACACAGGAGGGTCACAGAAAGTGCACACTCACACACACACACACACAAGCGTGAATGCTTGCACACATGGCCAGAGCTCAGGAGATTGCTTACTTGTATGGGACCTGCCGCTTCTGTTTGCTCCTGATGCAAGATTTTGGTGTGTATTTGTGTGAATCCAACCTATTTAGAAAACATACTAAAAACAGAATCTAGTTTCATGAAGATTGGACCAATATTATCTCCATTTTGGGTTTTTATCTGGTTTTGAAAGATGACAAACAATGATGCTGATACACAAATACCTGAAAAGATCTGCATTTAATGAATTGTGGTCTGTAAGATTCCATCACTATGATTCCTCACATTCCTCACTATGAGAGGAAATATTTCACAAACTATATCTGTCGAGGTCCTCTTGATGCAGAGAGCAAAGCACACCAGCAGGATCTCCATGCTCATTAACATGGCAAGAACATTAGGTCATTGACCCCTGTGGTGAGTGTTAAGGTCAATCTCCAGGTTGGCCTTGACATTCACACACAATCCTGAGGGATCACACACACAAGCTCAAGCAATCAGAGGTGTGAGATTTAACACTTTTGGAGCAACAGCATGTGTATGACGTCAGATGTACTGGTGCCTGCTTTCATTTAAAGAATGTAACCCTTTATTTATTTTTTATTACAGCCGGTAAAATACAGTATAATACCTACTGTAATCATGTTTCAAACACTTTAGCAATAACTGGGAAGCAAAATGTATCTGAGACAGTCTTTGATGCTGTAATCACACATGAACGTTTTTGCTCTGTTTGTAACAGAAAGATTCAGTCATGTGTAAATGTTAGTACCCCCTCTTTTAATTCTATATATACTTTTGTAAAAGCATATACGTAAAATATATTACGCAAATATTAATGGCCTCAAACAAACAATGTATAAATTTTTTTACTGTGCCATTATTTATTTAACAACAAAAACAACATGTGGGCAATACTAAGTACCCCACTTGTTTCAATAGCATGTACTGTAGATCCACCTTTAGCGGCAATAACTTGACATAATCGTTGACTGTATGACTTCATCAGTCTCTCACAAATTGTTGTGGAGGAATTATGGCCCATTCATCCTTACAACATTGCTCCAGTTCTTTGAGGTTTTTGGGGGATTTGCTGATTCACAGTTCTCTAAGGACCCACCCCAGCATTTCAATTGGGTTGAGGTCTGGACTTTGCCTGGACCATTCCAAAACCTTGATTCTTTTATTTTTCAGCCATTCTGATGTAGATTGACTGGTGTGCTTCAGATCATTGTCCTGTTACATGATGCAATTTCAAGCAAGCTTCAGCTGTCGGATAGATACACTGGTATACAGAAGAGTTCAACTTATTGACTGCGACCAGGTCCAGGTCCTGCGGTTACTCAACCAGCCCACAGTAAAACCACTCCATCACCATGCTTGATAGCAGATATGAGATGTTTCTGCTAAAATGCTGTTTAGTTTTAATCAAACAGAGCTGGGCTTAAGGCCAAACAACAAAGGTCTCATTTGTCCATAGGACATTGTTCCAGTATTCTTGTCCTTTGTTCAGATGCAGTTTTGGGAACCTCAGTTGTGCTTCAATGTTCATTTTAGACAGAAGAGGCTTTCTCAGGGCAACCTTTCCAAACAAGCTGTACTCGTTCAGTCTTCTTCTAATTGATTTTTGTGGGTCTGAAATTTACCTCTTGGGTTTCTTTGTATTTTTCTTAGCATTGCATGGTCTGACCTCGAGGTGAATCTGCTGGGACATCCACTGCAGGGAAGATTGGAAACTGTCTTGAATGCTTTCCACTAGTGAATAATCTTTCTCACTGTAGAATGTTGAACTTTGAATTGTTTGGAAATGGTTTTATAGCCCTTTCCAGATTGATGTGCAGCAACAATTGCTTCTCTATGATCGCTGTCTTTCCCTCTCAGCATTGTGTTAACACACCTGAATGCACCAGACTAATGAACTGCCAAAACATCTGCCTCTGATCAAGTAATCAAAGGCTGATGATTAGCAGCACCTGGTTGCAACTTAAAGGGGTACTTAGTATTGCCCACAATTTCTTTTTGGCTTCATTTTTTGGTAAATTTTTGGCACAGAGAAAAAAGTTATATGTTGTGTTCGGGTTTCTTTGGGTTTCTGAATGTAATGTCATGTTGCCAAATTTTAGGGCATGTTTCTATATTTGCCATCAAGATTCAGAATTTTCTGCTGACAGTTTGAAATTGGCATCAAGTTTCACAGTTTGCTGTTGTATTTCAGAATGAGCTGTTCAGGTTTTAAATTTCCCATAATTTTTTCAGAATTTGCTGTTTATGATTTTGCTGCTAAATTTTCTTAGTTTGAGGTCAATCAGTTTTAGAATTTGCTGTGGAAGTTCTGATGTTTTTAAAGTTTTTGCCATGTTTTTAAATTTGAGATTAAGTTTCAGAATTTACTGTTTTTGATTTTGCTGCTGAATTTTAGTTTTATTAGAGTTTAGAGTAAAGTTTTAAAACTTCCTGTGGTATTTCTGATTTTACTGCTGAATTTAGGAATTTCACATCAAGTTTGAGAATTTATTGTTGTGTTCTGGAATTGCTGCCATGTTCCCGAATTTGCCATCGCATTTCACAATTTGATTTTGATGTCGATTTTTTCTTTGGTTTTGATTGATGTTAAGTTTCATAATTTGCTGCTGACTTTTTGAGTTTGCTGATAATGTTCACAATATGCTGCTGTGTTTCATAATTTGCTGCCCAGTTGTTAAATTTGCCATTATTTTTCAGAATTTACTATTTCTGTATTTGCTACAGTTTTTTCCTAGTTTGACTTTGTGTTTCAGAATTTGCTGTTGTTTCTTTCTGATTTTGTTGCCAAGTTTTCAAATTTGCCATCTTGTTTCAAAACATCCTGCTGTATCCTAAACTCCAACAGCTTGACCCCAACTGAATAAATAATGCAAACAAATGTTATCATGTCCAATATTTACTGTACAAACCTTTTGAATTGATAAAATCCAAGTGTGATTTTGCTTCTAAAAGGAATAACACAAACCATCTGCATGCAGAAAAGGAGCTTAAAATATCACATCTCACAGCCATGTAGGACTGTAACAGCATTCTTCTCATGCATTTAGGACCATCACTAGGGACTTCTTCGTACAGATGGATGCATTTCTATTCTGACAGGCTGCGACAGCTTAATGGCAGTCGTATAACGCACGTACTGAAAAGGGGGAAAAAAACAAAAAACACCAATTAGCATTCCAGAGAGCTGTGGGGAGGAACGGGGTTAAGTGCGATTTCTGTTTGACGCTATTCTTTACTTGTGTTTGGAATGAAATGAAGGCAAAGCAATCAATCAAGATAAATATGATTTAAAAGATCAGACTCTCTTCATCTAGTACAGTCATGGAGAAGATGTGTGCTTTGTTATCTGATTAACCTTTGCATAATTCAGTTCCAAATTATATTTTTCAAACACGACTCCATCACTATATGTTCATATTTACAGAAGACATGCCAGGTGTTTATAACCATTAAGTTTGTTGGTTAGGCATGTGCATGTATTACCAGCACTGTGCATTATCATTAGACAGGATACACTTTAACAAAGGCTTTTTTTTCACATAGCAACTCACTGGATATTTCTTAGCTTATATTATATTTTATGCTTAAAAGATACAAATTATAATACAGCACTGTTGCATTCACAGTTTTAATAGGTTAAAATGTGTTGATTAATTTTCTACAACAGCACTAAATGTAGTACACATGCCACACAGTGAAGTTTGGAGAACGAATGCAGAGAGATTCTGAAAGAAACAAAAAAAAGTTCTACGGGGCTTAAAACACAACCGAAAAAGCCACGAGGTGCAAAATACCAACAGAAGACAATTACGGTGAACACTCAATGAATGGAAACACAAATTATTAAAAATAACCTAAGGGATGTGCTCAAGAGATGAAAAGCAATGTGGTTCAATAATCCAGGAAACTTGTACAGTAACAAAGATCTCTGTAACAACCCGCACAGGGACGTGTATGGGGGCAAGTGAACAGATTGAATAAACAATCAAAAAAGATGTTATTTAGCAAAATAGGAGTAAAGGGAAGGTTTTTGTTTAATATTTTGGGTTTCTAGTGTCAGTACTTTGTGATAGTCAGTAGCTTTTCCATCATCATGACACCACATTTAAATTTAAACTTTATTTAAGTTACTGTTAGATATTCAGATGGGTCTCCCAGGATGCGTGTAGAAACAAAAACAAAGCAGTGATAAAAATTTTGCTTTTTGCATTTTTTTTGACTCGGGTTTAAAAAAGCCATTTAGAGTTTTTATACAATATCACCATGTATAAGAAGAACTCTGCTTTTTTCTGGAGGGCGTGGCTCAGCAGTAGCTTATTTACATAAACACAGAAACGGCACATTTGGAAAAGGAGTGAAACAGAGGAAGTTTAAGGTGTATATATACAGTGCCGTGAAAGTATATCCCTTCCTGAAATGTGTATTTTTTGCATATTTGTTACATATAAAAGACTGAGATCATCAAACAAATTTCAATATTACCAAAGATAACCCAAGTTAATACAAAATGTGATTTTTTAAATTATTATTTTATTTATTAAGGGAAAAAAGCTGACCAAACCTACCTGGCCCTATGTGGGGGGGGGGGGGGGATTAGTAATTGTAATTGCCAACTAAACCCACTATCTGCTTGTGCCACCTTTGGCAATGAGTCTTTGATGTCATTGTGTGCAGGAATTTTGGCCTATTTATTTTAGCCAATTTAGCCACATTGGGGGTTTAAAAGAAAATTCAATGGGTTTTAAAGCACATTTGAGGGTTTTTAAAGTTGCTTCTCCGGGGGCTGAGTTCGATTCCCACCTCTGGGTCTGTGTGTGTTGAGTTTGCATGTTCTTCCCGTGCTTGCTGGGTTTCCTCTGGGTACTCTGGTTTCTTTTCACAGTTCAAAGACATGCAGATTAAATTAATCAGCGTTACCAAAATTACCCTTCAGTAGTGTGATCCTGCAGCAGAAAATGGGAATAATTATAATGGTAATTACCAGAGGACCGAGGTTCCTAGATGGATGGATGAATACTTTGTACATATTTAAAAATATATATTATCTGAGACCTGTGTTAACTTCTTAAAGATGCTGTAAAAAATGGGACCTTTAAGACTGACTTAAATCCAAAAAAAAAATTTTAATTCTGTGACTTATTTCCTAATTGAGCACATGTTCTCATTAAGCTTGACAGAACAGCCAATTTGTTGATAGAACCACAATGTTTTTTTCATGTTTCATTGCAACAGTTACTAACAATTAGGATGGGACTTCATAATGGCTTCCAACCTTTGGGGTCCTCTTGTGCATGTTTTGTCATTTTCTCCTGCATACGCTGGCTGCTGTTAGCTATGTGCTCATGATATTAATACGAACGGCTCTTTTGGCAAAGTGCAGGCCAAGGGCTTGTTGTTCAAATTAATCCTCCACATGCTCTGTGTTTTTTTTTTTTCCCTAATCAGTGGCCAGATTAATTAAACGCACATGGTGCATTACTCATAAACATGCTGTCTACACTCTCGGAGGTGACTGCGGGATTCAGCTTGGTTACTGCTGCTTTGGGAGGCTGTGAGTGGAATTATACTAAGTCCTCTATAGGACATTTTGGTAATGATTTGTTTCCCATAGACCAAGATTCAGCTATTGTGATTTTACAAATTCTCTATTCATTTAAAGGGGTCCTATTATGCTTTTTCAAATATGATCTTTCATGCAGTGTGTCATGTAGCTGTATGTGAACATAAA